>JAHWFP010144010.1:24033-122683 GCA_023313725.1 Lithobius niger | reverse complement strand
GGGGGGCAGAAGGCAGCGGGCCTCAATACACCAGGCATGGACTCACACATGAAAAAAAAACTACTATAAAATAGGCTTACACCTTTACACTAAAACTGTTCAGTAGTTAGGGCCCAACAATTTATCCATACCCAAATTCTCAAGATACGGTTAATTAGGCCTTGGATGAGTGATTGGGTTAGAGGACGACCCGTGCTTCGTGGTAACCACACATGCACGCCTGAACCATGGCGACGCGCATGGCCAATGAATGAACCATTCGTACAAACAAGTCAGCGCGTAGCTCAGCAGTATAGTGACAAACAAACACTGCTGGCTCAGAAAATGCACCAGCGCTAGTAGATATTCCTACAAACCATATAAAAAATGTGAGTTTCAACAGATTTCCCGACGAATTTTCCCATGAAATACAAACGATGGGTTCTGCTTGCCGCAGGAAAGATTTTATCGTGGCAAACGTAACGAAGGACACCTACATCTTCTCTCTTCAGTTCAAAGGCCAAAGCGGCCCAACTAAGTTATATCTTAACCCCATTTCTGCTACCGCAAGCAATAATGAGGTGAGTTTGAGCTTTTACTTCTTATGCATTTTATGTTCTAAGGAACTTGAAACCAAGTTGGGGATTCCCCCAGTGAGCGGAATGGTAATGATGTAATGGCTGAGCCATCCACCTGCCGTAAGGAACGAGGTCTGCAAAGGGGTCGATGATTTTAATGGTGGAGGCGAGATCTCAAAAAGTGTGGAGAGGCATGTGTACGAAGGTGCTGGCGGAACGTAGGTGATTTTCGATACGTTCCGAGGATGGTATGACTGCTGTGTGTTTGAGGTCGAAGAATACTCCGAAAAACACGAAAGATTGATCGAAATCTTGAGACAAGATTTCGGAAGGTTTATCCCCAGTCCTAGATGAAGAAAAAGAGACACGACGTTGTGTAGACTGTTGGAGAGTGTTGACTGGTTCTGATGGGATAGTAGACAGTCGTCTAGGAAGGCATGGATGCGGATACCTTGCTGGTGGACATAGGCGAGAATGGGACGTACGACCATGGTGAAGATGCGTGGGGTGGCGTTCAGTCCGAAGGGAAGGCAGAGAAACTCGAACACCGTTGCGTCTAGAAGAAAACGGAATAGGTGGTGAACAGAGGCATGAAACGGAATGTGAAGGCATGCGTCCACAAGATCTAGTGACACTGTCCAATCCAATCCAATTGGGTTGTAACGAGTCTCGAATGGAGCAGACTGTTTCCATTTGGAAATGTGAATTGAGGATGAACTGATTCAGTGGTTTTAAGTTGAAAATGAGGCGCGTTCCGCCTGATTTCTTGCTGCATAGAAAGATGCTGCTGTAAAAGCCTGGGGTGAACGGGGGCAACACAACACGAACTGCTTGTTTTTGAAGGAGGGACGTGATTTCCGTCCGGAGAGGAATGGGGGCTCGTGCTTCCAGTTCCCAAGGTGGGTCTTGCACAGGGGGCTTCTGTAAAAACTTTGGCTTGAAGCCATTTAAAATAATAGAAAGAATCACTGGATCGGAGGTTACCTTCTGCCGGAACCGAAGACGTCCCCCTACTTCTTGTGAGGGAGGTGGAATGTCAGTAATTGTCACGTCTCCTGTTGCGGGAACGAGAGGAGGAACGTTGACATCTGTCAGGAGTGGAGGGACGTCCCAGGGAACGACCACACCCTCGTCCCTGCGAACGGGATGGAAAGGGCGATGCGGAACGTGGCACCGGAGGTTGAGCAGGGTCTGATGTCTTTGTGACCTTCCAATCTTCCTTGGGTTGGTCAGGCTTGGAGGATGGGGCGGAACGCGGACGTAGATTCTGGCGATTCTTGTTGTAACGAGGCTTGCGGTAGATGTCAAGATGAGGGGCCAGTTTAGGAATCAATTCGCGGAAAAGGGATTCTGATTCGTGGATGGGCCGATTCCGAAGATGACGAGTTGAATCGTGGAGATTAGGAGCAGTGTTCAGGGCTATTTCTCGTAAGAGGAGTGTGGAGTTGAAGAGTGCACCCGTGAACCAATTCAAGGCATGGTAGGTAGCAAAGCAACTCTTTCTAAAGACTTGATTGATGAGGAACGCCAGTTGGCGAGTGTCATTCGGAGGAGAATCAATGTAGAGTTTTTCACACAGTGCATTAGCGGCAGTGCTGAGGACGTCTGCTTGGGACGCAGCACGAAGGCCAAGGTGGAGGATGCGGTCGTTGTCACGCAGCACGAAAAACAGGAACTGCATCTCTGCGAGGAAGATAGAGGGAGGAGCAGAAGTCCAATTTGGTATCAGCGGTAAGGAATTGCGACTGAGGATAAGTGTCAAAGTTTCTTAGATTGGCCGTCCCTTCTCCGATGGGATGGAAGAATTAACTTTCACGGCCTGGAGGAGGAGGCGCTTTGTCCAATTCGAGAGGCATCTCGTTACCGAGGAGGATGCCGCTGGCCTTGAGTAGCGTGGTGAGAAGTATCGTTAACTGTCCCAACAATGGAGGCTGGTGTTTGAGTTGGTCACGCAGGCCAAAGCTAAAACCAGTCGCAAGGCCACGGTTCATGGAGACTGGGTCGGAGGTAGATCAAGGCTTGTACAGGAAACAGTCCGGAATGATCCCTTTAACAGTTTTTAATCGTTCAGGAAGTGGGATCTCTGACGGATCAGGATCCCCCTGGAACGGAGGGCCAGCCTGACCTGAAAGGGACGGGTCAGGTGAGTAGTAGGAATCAAAATCGCCGTCCGCAGGAGGAACGGGCGGGGTCTGGAAAGAGGCTGGCGGAACGGAACATGGAGATGGATTATCAGGAACGGTACGGATGGAAGCAAGCCAAGACAAAGTATAGACAGAGACTGGTGCCTTCGCTTGAAGGTTTGAAGGGAACCGTCCATAAGAGTATGCATGTACTTGGGATGAGGTGAGTGGATCGTCTGTCCGCTGAGTGGCGGAACGCCCAGTTACCGAGGGCTGAGAGGAATGTAAAGACAAATCCAGAGGAGTGAGTTGCGGTCCCAGAGAGGAAGCCAGTTTGGCAGCAACCTTTCGAACTTTAAGTTAGAGTTTAAGGCAAGCATATTGTGCCTTTGTTCGAGAGAGCTCTTTGGAAAGGGAATACAGATCCCATACCGGAGGAGGCTGGCTACAGGGAATCGGGGACGTAGCTGCAGTGTCGCAGGGCAACGGTAGGGATGGCTCGGAAAGAAAGGGATTCGGAGGTGGAAGCGCTTGTTCCAAAGAATCCAGTCCTGTCGTTAGTTCAAGGATTTCAACAATGACCGCAACTGGCAAAGCCTGAGGGGACGCGGAACGAGGAGTGCGGGACGATGAACTGTCCTTCGGCGTCCCTTTGGCATGTGGCATGGGAACAGCGTTACGGAGGAATGTGGAACGTGGGACCAGGAATGCAGCAGGAACTAAACGAACAGCACGGTGGCTAGAGAAGAACAGTTGAGGATACCGCTTCGGCCTTTAAATGAAGGAGGCTGCGCAGTAACCTGCGCAGTAGGTAGCGAACCGGAAGAACATCTTCGATTTAATTTCTCTAGATTGAACAGCATTTTGAGAAGGAGAATGCTATAAAAAATGTAATGATATTTTCAAGGCAACTAGAAACATAAATTTCACTTGTAACACAAATTTTTACAAATCTAAAAGGCCCCTTTACGAATCGACAGGAGGGTCCATGTGCCACGGCACCTGCCACGAATCTAGGAAAAAAAAGCCTCGGAAATAAAAGCCCCGGAAAAAAAAGCTGATTGAAATAAAAGCCCCGGAAAAAAAGCCCTGAAAAGAAAAGCTGATGGAAAAAAAAAAGCCCCGGAAAAGAAGTCGCGGGAAAAAAAAAGGAGATAGTGAAAAAACGCGAAAAAAACTGGTGGAAATTTTACAAAAATACTACCTTTAAATATGTGTGTGAGCAACATTGGACAATGGGCTTAGCTTGAAATACTATCACCACGTTTGGTATGCTAATAATCAAGACTAATCGCAGTTTTTCTGCCTAAGACCAGGAATTCCATAACGGCAAGCTTCACTTATTACGTACGATCTATTCGCTCTTGCCAGAATTATTTTCTCTTTTTTAGACAACTTATCCATTTCTTTTGGTGGTATGAGAGGGAAGGAGGAGGAACAACACGTTACGAAAAAAGTACTAAAGTTTACGCAGGGAAATTATCGAATAACTCAAAAAAAATTAAAGGAACTTTGAGTAAACTTAACGTTTTCCCGAATTTTCTTTTAATTATCCATAGTCGATAAAATTCAATACTCCCTCCTTCCTCCTTCCCCCTCCTTCCCCAGTTAAGGAATTTGTAGAAAATGTGTGACTCCTAACGCTCCCCCCCCCCATCCTGTTTCAATTTTGGTGGAAACTTCGTGATTTTACGAATTTTGTCTTACGGAGGACGACTGTTTCTACCCACCGCCTTCCCAGTAAGAGAATTTGGGAGGAAACTTGTGACTTCTTCCTTTAAATGATTCCAAAGGAAATTAAGGTAACCTTGGTCGAGCAGCAATCAGTTAATGCACGCGTAACTAAGTTAAGGCAGTATTTTTTGGTGATTACACCTAATTTGTCGCGCAAATTTTTTTTCACCGGTTTTTTTCCTTCAGCTTTTTTTCTGCAGCCATTTTTCCATCGGCGCTTTTTTTTTTCCGAGGCTTTTGTTTTCCGTGCATCCCCTGGTACTATGGCCAGTTTAGGCCTGGAATGGTCCATGCACTTTGGATGGCACACTTGCTAGTAAAGGGAGGGAGAGGAATGAGAAGGGGAAAGGAGGTTGAAAATCAAAACATCTTTTCTTCTTCTTGTGGTTATAATAATTATGTATGCCTCAAAACGTATTTTTTTTTGGGGGGGGGGGGGGTATGGTAGGGGGGGGGGGGGGCCAAGCTGGGAGAGACAGTACCAATTGAAGACTGTCTGTCACAGATTAAAAAAAAAGAAATAACCGTCAGTTCCGTGATTTCACTCACACATTGGGCACTGCACTTCTTTACCATGTTCTATAAGCCACAAACATTTTCATTAGGATGAATCGCTAGCTAGACATGCGACATTTAATATTCTGTGATGCTGAATAATGCAGAGTTACTTCGTGACAAATAGAAAATACCGCTCACACGTTACTTTGTTTGTCAACAGCACGCGTAACAAGGTCGAGTGGAACGATAGTATGCAGGATTTCCAAGAATTAGCTTGTGTAATACGTACGGCGTGCTGGCGATCATCTGCTTGTTTGTCCGAATGGTTCATGTGGTTGCCACGTGGAGCGCTACTGTTATGCGGCACATGTTAGGTTACCACGGCAGCATGACGGCGCGTGCAAACAGGATGTCCCCTAACCCAATCATTCGTCCAAGATTAGGCACTACCCTCCAGGTGGAGGCAGTAGCTGACAAATGAATTTATTTTACCTTTTTGTGTAGATGTAATGGAGTAAAATATAGCAGTAGTAATTTTTCTGTGGTCCTCTAAACTTCCACCGGACATTCCGGAAACGTCGGTGTCAGAATGGACCCGGTGGGCTACTATACCCTGTAACAAGCATTTCATACACTTAACAAAGGGCCTATAAAAACCAACAACAACTTACTGTGGTAGCATCCACCCCCCCCCCCCAAAAAAAATTAATAAAACAATTCAGTTAACATTTTTCCTAGCTTAAACACTAGATATAGTGAACAACTCAACATTCCAATCTCAACTAGTCCCTGCTCAGTCCAGTTTAGTACAGTTTCGATGTTTTAAACAGAAATATTAATCAAATTAAAATCTTTTTTTCTATGTGTGTGTTTGAGTCAATATTTTGACTATTCTACATTCCTAGTACAAAACCATAGTAAAAAGCATGCCAAAGGCACTAAAATATACCATGTTTACACGCAGGAAGAGACTGAAGAGCAGTCTAAAATCCTCAGAACACACCAGGAACACAGAGAGAATGATACACTGCCAAAGGGGATCCGACAATGAATTCTGTTACTGCTGTATGTACACACATGACTATGTACTAAATATTTTAAAAAAGGACCCCTCTAGGTATACGAGTGGCGTGGAGGGGATTAAGAGAGACGGGTTCAATTTTTGTTGTCTACCTGTATGGAGCGAGAAATCTCTTCAGTTAGTGCCGTATGCAACACTACAATGGGTTCTTTAGGCATAGTGCTATGTGTAAACACAAAACAACGCCTATACGGTCCAACTCTCCGCTTTAAATCTGTCCAGTTCCTCATCGGATGCACAGCCTCGTATTCAGAAACCTAAAACGAAAAGAAAAAAACGACAAAAAATAAACTGTTGCTGGTAACTCCTCTGCATGAAATTACAAAAAGTAACAATTTATTAAGGCTGTGGAGATATCAATACTGGTACCGGAACCGGCTGCAGTTACCACTAGTACAAGCTGATTACGGTACTCTTTCCGGTAAACAAGTACCGGAAAGAGTACCGTAATCAGCTTGTTTTTTCCAGAATCTGCATTTTTGTTCACACATTGTTCCCAACGCTACTAAAAATTAGCCTACAGCAAAGCCAGCAAAGGATTAGGCCTAGAAATGATTATTCTACCAGAGAACTTGTTCTCGCAGGAGAATCGAAGTTCTCAGAGTAGAATCCGACGAAACTGCGTTACCTGTTATGTTACAAATGGGATATCCCTCATGCTGTCGGCACTCGTCATCTAACCTAATTTGCATACAAATCAACTATAATTTATGCAAATTTTATGTCACCTGACCCCACTCTCTCCACCCTCTATCGCCCCATTCATATCCACTGTGTTTTGCAGCTGAGCCACTGGAGCGCCAGGGAGGCGGGCGCGGGAAGTAAAGATAACACAGTTTCGTCGGATTCTACTCTGAGAACTTCGATTCTGCTGCGAGAACAAGTTCTCTGGTAGAATCATCATTTCTCAGTCGCAGACTCCTCCTCACTGTGTTACCTGTTATGTTACAAATGGGATCAGATTCCAAGACGTGGCGCTCGGCCAGCTTCCCACCTGTCAACCATGGTGACATGCGACCTGTCTTCGTTGCAGGTGCCCGTCATTTCCGCCAAAAAATAAGGAGGCCACACCTATGACCTGTATAGTAACTGCCTAACGAAGCCTGGCAATGATGCCCCTTTCCAGAGGCCACGGCCCCATGCCGCGACCGGCGTTCGACGCAACCTGATCCCCTAGCCACTCAGCGAGGGCGATGCAGGACCCACACAAGCCAGCGAGTCCAGCCTCCAGAGCCCAGCACGACCTAGGCACCAGGTCGAAGATAACACCACCTAATCTGGCGCCGTCGTCCCCATGTATTACCAAATGCGCGACCCGGTGACCGCGGAACCAGAGTTACCCTCCTTACTGTCTTGCGAGCCTCCACATCACCTATTGTTAAGCCCACTTAGCGTCTGCACCATACCGTACGACACCGCCGTTACCAACCCTCCTCGCCATCCCAACAACGTGGATAGTACCAACCTCTGCGCCAGACAACCCAGGTCCTACACCTGTCAACACCCCATTACCTTCCAGGAGGCCACCTATCATCAGGGGCACTTGTGCGTCCTCAGTCGGTCACCAAACCCCTGGCAACAGACCAGTGTTGCATACACAATATGTGGGCATCCGTGGAAAAGGCACAACTAACGGCTTCCCCTACGCCCTACTCACAACTTTCTCCGAAACACTCCCTGCCTCTGCCTCCCTGCCTTGTGGGCGCTCAACTCACGAAACCGGGCCTTTCTTTCACCCTGGTCCCAAGGTTCCCAAGGTTCCCATAGCCGATCACCTGCAAGGACCAAAAGTTTTTAGGGGTCACCCAAACACTTTTCTCAAAATTCATTCTCGAATCCCTTCGCACAACTCAAATTCGTTGAACTCTTACTGTATTAGTTCAACAGCACCTGCATTCGTTCAACATTAACTGCATCCTAATGCGAGACCAATCGGCTCCATTGCTCGTAAGCCTAATCGTAACCACGTTTTTAGGCCTAACCTCACTCGGTCTGCTACAGGCGTCGTGTAATAACTACACGCCGTGTCTATCGCACCACAACCAAACCATGGTCACTTCCAGTTTCATTCGACATCGAACGTGACATTTTCCCACTTCATGCGTATGAACTCAACCACACCAAGGCTTCATCGGCCTGCACAACTTTTAGTTCCGGCGTACAATTTTAGTTCTGGCCAACGCTACAACCAGGCCGCCTCCCCGCGGCCGTAAAATGGAATGCCCCACAGCATTCTCACACCGTCACTATCTGTCCATCACTGCCCTACTCCCCCGGAGCAGCAGGAAACATGGCATCGCCCGTCACGCATGGTGTTTTCCCTTTCACAGTTCGTACGCCGCTATCGTCAACTTTTCGTAAATAACAAGTGTTTTAAAACTTATTGTACGCCACATCTTTCCCCACCGCTATCGTATAATGCTCTAAGATTTATCGTGTAACTAGGAGTTATTGCAAACTCTCAAGGCCACTCATGCATATGTCACAACACCTCTGCCGTTTCATTCCCAATACGTACATCACCAGGTTATTGTGTAACCTCGAGGTTATTGTGTACCCTTTCTCTCACCACGTTCTCATAGAGTTATCGATTTATCTCGTTACATTCTCATATTTATTTCGACTAACTCTTTTTCAATTTCTCTCCTGGGCCTCGCTTGCCGCATTTCTCAATATTCTCAACTCAGCACCTCGAAGGCGACCGCATTTAATTCGTATTCTCGTATTGTCCATTTTTCGAAACGCTTATCCGCTTTAAACAGGCCATCCTGTTTTTACAACTCGCCACATTCCGCCGCCAATCTCCGTTTTACCGCAAGGCGGCACTTTTAAGGTTGAAAAATATTAAAATTAAGGCGGCTATGATTAAACCCGTTCATTATCATGTTCCTCAGAACAAATTAATTAGTTCAACTTACGGCGTTTTCTGCACCCAAGAATTCCAAAAACATTGCTAGACGGAAACGCACCATCAACCGAATTGGTATTACCAATTTACAAACACGCCCGACGTGTGCGACAGCAAAAAAAAAGTGGATATGAATGGGGCGATAGAGGGAGGAGAGAGTGGGGTCAGTGACGTAAAGTTTGCATAAATTATAGTTGATTTGTATGCAAATTAGGTTAGATGGCAAGTGCCGACAGCAAGAGGGATATCCCATTTGCAACATAACAGGTAACCAGTGAGGAGGAGTCTGCGAGACTGTGAAGTATAAAATGTTTACATGATCTCGTTGAGCAATAAAGTGTTTAGCAAACAATTCCTTTGTAAAAGTGTTATGTATGTTACACCATTAAATTATTAACGTATCAACACTGTGTTGACTATTAAGTTACCGTTTAACATAGGCATTGGCACCGACATGGCATTGGCATCGGCACAGTATCTGCACATGACCAAAAGTACCGGTACTGGTATCGGAATCAGGTAAATGGGCACTGACATCGAACCGGTATCGGGGAAAGTGGCAACGGCACAGCATTACAATTTATATGTGATAGTTTAATTTGCTACAGAAGGTTAGAGACTAGTAACAGACAAGCTTACTTTTTGCAGCATATCGCATGAAGATTCCCACGTGACCCGCTCGAGGTTCAAAAATCCCACACTGAACCAAAGTGCTAGTAGTTCTTTAAGAGTCGTATTTAGCGTTCGCAAGTCGTAGACCAACACATCATCTTTGCCACGATTATCAACTTCGGCCTGTAACAAAATAAAATAACTTTAAATCCGAATTAAATAAAGTCAACAACAACTGGTACAAAATAATGTTTCATAGTAAGCATTTAAAGAACTTTTAAGAAATAGTCAACAAATTGCAAAAATAAAAACTTAAAACAGAATGGGAAGAAAAAATTGTGGTAAATAAAGATGCTTGCTAGTTATAAAGTGTATTACGAACTGTTGTAAGGTTTTGCCTCATGTCTCCCATTTTAAAGTAAAAAATTTGATTCTTAAACATCTTCACCATAGCGTAATGCTTTTAAACCAAAATAAGTAAAAATGTACCAAAATTAAAATCTATTGGATCATATCAGAAACTTGTACCTCAGCTGGAATCGCAAACAGTGTTTTTCTCCTTGATTTTGAAGAATGCTCTCTACTACCAAAACTATTTACGCTATAAAGCAGTTCCCAAGTTAAGATGTTTTAAATATCCAGTTTTATTGGTTTACAATGTGTTGCAGTTGCAACAAATAGCACAGGCTGATGATTAATGAGATACTAACAATACTAATGATAACAATGAATAAATTGCTAACAATTCACTGAAAGAGCGAATTAGCTCATTTAATTTCTCTCCCTCTTTCTTTCTTTGTTTAATTTTTTTATTTGTGTGAGGGCCCCACTCTACTGTCCTTCAGTGTGCTCCGTTTCAAAAGCTGTTGGCGCGTTCTGTAGTATCGCTACTCACGAGCTCTGATTGGTCATTTGTGGCACGTGGCATTAGGGCCAGTCATAATGTGAGCGAAGCGAGTCAAAGGTTGCCTTCATTGGAACTAGGTTGAGCACGTTCTTTGTGAATGGCTGGCTAGGAGCCAATGATGACGGCTCGTGACAGATTGCAGGAGCGCTGTCGACGATCGGCAATATTTGAGGCCATATAACAACTTTACTTGCACGTTAATAAAAATATTTTAAAAAAAGATTTCATAGTTGGTAAAAAATACGGTAGAAGAACAACCTGGCTGTTAGCATTCCAAGATTACCTGCATCCAGCAGGTATTGATATTTTCTTTAGGCCTACTCTGAGTTTGCCGGTTTTTTTTTTAGCCATGGGCAGTTCGGATAATCAGGGTGTTCGGAAAATCGGGGTTCGGATAACTGAGGTTTTACTGTACTGCAACGGAAGGTGAATATTTTCGTAAGCGCAGTTACGTAGTCGAACTTAAAACTTTTTTTTTTACTTATGAAAACTTAATATGATTGTCCCAAGTATATTTTTGTGCAATAATTTACACTGTAATTATTACATCTGCAAGTTTTTATACCCGTAGGTACGATTTATTTTACCAAGGCATGCAACATGTTTACGGCGACAATGTTTTGGTTGTGTTGCAACCGGTATCCGGCTCAATATAATTGCCGGATCCGGATCTCGCCGGATACTAGGGATCGACCGGATACCGTTTTGCCAGATCCGGGTCGGTTCCGGATAATTAGATGTCACTGCCGGGTCGGTTTCGGATCTAGGTGCCAGATCCGGACCGGTACCGGATACCGGTAATTCACACACAAAATCGAAATAAAGGCGTTTTATTTTTCCCCCCTTATAAGTTACAGCTATGGTGTTGATTTTCGCTTTGTTTCACATTATTTTCTTACATTAAACACGTAGAAGTCTTGCGCTATTATGAGTACCAGAATAGTATAATTGCATGTAGGCTACAGAATTGTTTTTGCACTGTTGCGAAATTCTGCAAATTTTTTTTGAAACAGTCAAAGCACTCATTAGGTTAATCAGTCAGAAAACATTTTTCTAGTTGAAGGATTTCTCATTGATTAGCCTACTGCTTCATTTCGAAAAATAATTAGCAAAATTTTGAAATATTTTTGAAACCAGTTTATATGTAGTCCACGTATTTTAGATTAAAATTATTGAATTTTGGTTTCATTAAACCTAAATCAAAATCACAATAGGTCTGTTATTTACTGCTTTAAATTGCTTTCGTTTCGTTTTGTATTGCGTACAGTATAACAAAGACCGAAAGCAAAAAAAAAAGGAACGAAATCAACATAAAAAAAAGCTGTAATTTTTTTCATTTTATGAACAAAACTGTCTCGACTCTTGCAACATGGAAGTCATCTTTGGTTTATCATGCTATTATTTCTTGCTAGTTTTTGATGTCGTCATTAAACCGTCTTACTTTTCGAAGTTATCCCCTTGGCGTCCAAACCACGATTTATCGTCACTTCAAAACCGTTTCTAAACTCCCGACGCACTCTCGATTCAAAGCGCCGTTTGCAAAGAAAAATCGCCATTGCATACAATGGAGGTGTAGCCTAATTCCGACTGAATTAGGAACTCTGGCACGCCTATTTTGGATTCATTTAATTTAATACCTTCATTTAATTACCTTAATTGTTATTTTTTTTGGCCGTATCTTCAAAATTGACGTGAAATTGCTTCTGTTTGCTAAAACTCTACCTTGGTTCAAGCTGACAAACGGCCACCCATCTTGGTCGCGTTGGAAAGCTGGAATTCCCCGATTTGCACGTGTATAGCACGTGATCACTATCGCGACGGGGGCCAGTTGCAAGTGACGTCACGCGAAGCGAGTCAACGTCACAGCCATTGAAGCTAGCACGTGCGCGTCTATTGGCGGACAGCCGGCAGGGAGTGGGTGCGCGATGACGGCCGTAAACTGATCACTATCACCGATAACGAATATAAATTAGGAATAAAACAACTTTAAACTACTTCTACGGTAATAAAAACTTTAAAAAAAGGATTTCGGAAGCCGTAAACAACGCTGTAATGGAGGAATAACCAGAGGACCATCGTTTCAAGGTATCCCATGTACTGCAACGAAAGATGAATATTTTCGTAAGCGCATTTACGTAGTCGAACTTCAACTTTTTTTTTTAGTTATGAAAACCTAATACGATTATCCCAAGTATATTTTTGTGCACTAATTTACACTGTAATTATTACATCTGCAATTTTTTATACCCGTAGATTGCTTATTTTACGTCGATTTATTTTACCGAGGCATGCAACATGTTTACGGCGACAAGTTTCGGTTGTGTTGCAACCGGTATCCGGCTCAATATAATGGCCGGACCTGGATCTTGCCGGATACGGCATTATCCGGCGCCGGATCCGGATATATCCGTACTCGGTCGATCCCTACCGGATACTACATTATCCGGTGCCAGATCCAGATATATCCGGACTCGATCGAATCCTACAACTAATTAGGGTTGTAAAAAAGCGGTTAATTCACTAAACGTTTTTCGTTTACGATTAAGAAACGGTTACCATTTAAACGGTTTTTCCTAGAAGTTTTTTGTGGGGGGGGGCTTTTTTTTTTTTTTTAAATTAAACGCTCCAATCAGGCAAGTGCTCGCATCGTGAGGATAGCATGAATCGACATCCAGGATGGTGGACGAAGAATAGGTCACCGCCGATCGATAATTTTTTTTAATTAACCCTTTTGGATCCGAATTTTCGCTTAAAACCGTGTCTAAAACGACCAACGAACAATATGTCGTTTCCTCAGTTCAAGGCACAGTTGAAAAAAAAAAAATTTCCAATTACGTCCAACGGAGGTGTAATTCTGAAGTAATTCTGAGTGTTTTGGAACGTACATTTTCGGTTTATTTCATTCAATACTATCTTTAAATTAACTTAATTGGTGTTTTTGTTGGTAGTGTAGTCAAAATTAACGTTAAAATAGCTTTTGTTTGCTGAAAATAAGCCTAGGTTCGTTCAAGCTGTCGTAACTCAACAACGCAATGCACGCCGCTATCTTGGTCGGGTCGGTCGGGTTAGAAGCTGGGAATTCCGATTCTCGATTGCACGCCTGCTTTGAATGACGTCACCAACTTCGGAGTCACTGCCTCTATTCCTCGAATAAACTTCTCCGTTTCAACGACCTTTTTGAAACGATTCAGTATTGAGAGCTACGATTGGTTCGTTCTTGCCACGTGACCACTGATCGTGATTAGGCCAGTCTTAAGTGACGTCACTCGAAGCGGGTCAAGGTCGCAGCCATGGGATGCTAGTACGCACGCTTCTCTAGCGGACACCCGGCTCAGGATCGCGATGACGGCCAAAAATGGATCGCATTCGACGATCGCGAATGCCACTTAAATAAAACAACTTTAAACTACTTGCACAGTATTGAAAACATAAAAAAAAATGTTGGTAGCAGAAACCGATACTGCAATGGAAGAATAACCAGTGGATGTTATCATTTCAAGGTCTCCTGGGTACTGCAAGTTGAACATTTTCGTAAACGCGTTTACGTTGTCGAAATTTGTTTTTAATTGTGAAAAAGTAATACGATGGTCCCTACTCCCTAGTATATTTTTGTACAATAACTAGCAATATAATTATGACGTCTGAAATATTTTATATCCATAGACCGCATAATTATTTTACTAAGATTTATTTTATTGAGGCATGCAACAAGTTTAAGGGCTAAAGCTGCCTAAATTGCGGTTTTTATTAAAGGCAAATAGCTAAACGTTTAAACGGTCAACATACAGTCAACCGTTTAACCGTTTGAACGGAACAACCCTACAACTAATGCAATAAAACATTAAATAACTATTTATTCGCCATATTTATTTAATTGGTAGTGTTTTTGTTTTTTGGTTTGTGATTGTAATGATCTTAAATTTTCTTTTCTTTATTTTATCTTTTTAATTTTATTTAGTTAAGGTTACACGTGGATAAAACGTGACAGTGACATTGGGGTACCGAAACCTTACAGCAAAGCTTATTCCTTTCCTGTATCGATTTAGGTTTAGTACAGTTTGTTTATCCGAGAATGTAAAAACTGCTCTCGTAACTAAGAAGCAAAAATCGCGTACGGTTCCTCCATGCCCTATGCAATTCTCGGAACACATTGAATCTTAACGACCCAATGTTTGAGCTGTTGCTTTAGCGACTCAAAATTTGATCGCCGCTGTAATCCTATCTTGCTGTCGTTCAATAAATGCTCGCTTGTTCTTCAATTAAGTTGGATGTTCTTCATCCTACAGTTAAGTTAAAGTCAGAACCAGCAACTGGTGTTAGCCTACAGCTCGTCACTGCCTAGTACTGTCCGTTTCTCCAAATTGTGGTAGACCCTGGGCACTGCAACAACGAAGCTGCGCAACATCCAGGGCATACATGGGTCTGCAACAAAATTAGATCATACATCTGCTTGCTCGGAGACTAAACCCCTAACCTCTCGTCTCTGCTTTGCTTGCGCCTCTTTAGTTTCTGGGAATTTTCATGAAGCAAGCTTTCTATCACTGGAATTAGTTATTTTGTCTTCTTCTGTAGGCGTACGTCCTGGTGTGGAAGGGGTCAACAGTAGGGGGGTGCAAGTAGAATAATTTTAAATAGGTCGAGCCCAGTCGAGTATCGAGCCGAGCTCGAGTATTTGGTGAAGATAGTGATAGTGTCAATTTTATTTGTCAGTGTACTAATAAATAAATGCTACTTAACGGACTTGTGAGTCAACTTGTACAACTGGTTTTCCAGTTTTACGATATAACTTTAAAATAGTTTGAGCTAGAGGCTTTTAATTTTCACCACTGGAAAGCTCTTGAGACGAAGAATTCGGTATATTTGAACGTCAAAATCGGTCAAAAATAGGCGAAGTTAGTGCATTTTCACCGGAGTTTTTTGAGTATGGATGCAGGCGACGAGCTGAGTACACATTGAATACTCGGCTCAGCTTGAATTTTTCGAGTATCGCACATCCCTAGTAACAGGTAATCTAAAATCAACCCATCTTTAAGTCTGTTACTAAGGCTGTACCGAACAAGAATTTTTCAGCCGAACCGAACCAACCTTATATTAAGCCGAACACCGAACACTTCCGAACTGAACAAAAATGTACCAAACCAATCTTAAACTAAAATGTAAAAGAGCTCACTTCACAAAGATTCATCAAAGCACAAGTTTCTTAACAAATGTAGGTATTTTCCCAACGACTTGTACCTAAAGTGCTCGGATCACGGCCAAAATCGGCATGCCCCAGGGGGACGATGCAAGTCCATAGATGTTGTTGAAACTCTGTTTAAACATTAAAAAAATCTCCACTACTTTTACATTTTCCCTTATAACTCCTGAACCGTTAGAGCTAGGAACTTGTGGTTTGGACCAACAGAAAGCTGGCGAAAAATGGTGTATTCAAACATAAAAATCTGTCGATTAGAAGTGAAAATATGTTCAGTTTGGTATTTTACGTTTGAAAGACCGAACACCGAACCGAACCAAACACCCTCTGTTCGGCCATGTTCAGTTAGGTTTGTTCGGTTCGGAACAGCCTTATCTGTTACTGAGCATAGTTGATAAATGTTAACTGAACTATCAAACTGTATTGCAGTGAGACTAAGGTGTAGAGCTGTTTATGTGAGTGGAGGCCCTGTGTAAATGGTTTTCCAGAGAGTAGGCCTTTTTATCAGTGGTCCCCACTCTAGCAAAGCCCTGTGCAACGGCACACACTGCCAATTGCACAATCCGCCCCGCTGAAGTAACTTACCAAAATATGGGCTCGTAAATCAACTAGGAACTTGACTCCACCTTCTAAACGACCAATTTGACTAAACAGCCATTGGTAAAGTGGAGTTAATGCTTTTCTCAATTTATCTTCACCATTCAGTACAAAAACTTCTCCTTGCTCCTGTAAAAAGAAAAAGAAACACAGTAGGTCTAGTTTTAATTCCCTAGATTACCGTAAATCGCTTATTAAATGCCCTGGGCATACGCAGGTAATCTGGCAAAATTCA
This sequence comes from Lithobius niger, assembly GCA_023313725.1. NCBI lineage: Eukaryota > Metazoa > Arthropoda > Chilopoda > Lithobiomorpha > Lithobiidae > Lithobius > Lithobius niger. Next base: position 106,237 of record JAHWFP010144010.1, on the reverse strand, counting down.
GAGGAGGGTGGTAAATAAAACATAACCAAATTTATAACCTTATTTCTGTCCAGATAGTGCTTACTCTATCATGGATAAGTCTGTGATGCCATCACAAATTTTAGTTTATTAGATCAATACTCATCCAAAATTCAATATAACTCGAATTTTAATCAAATTTCTAACCACACAATCCTTCATAACTACGAATTGGTGGCGATTCCACGCTGGAACAGCAGCTCTTCTTCCGTCACATCATGATGCCAACTTCTGACCTGGTGCAAACTTTGTGTAAATGGTGGCGTAAACAGACGCGAGTTCCCGACCGTGAAACGAGTTGAATAAAAAGTTGATTTTGTTAAATGAGTGAAGCCTTTAGTTAATTTTGCAGTAGAAACCAATAATTTAAAGGGCATGTGTTAATTATTTCATAATTTTGACCTAAAAGCATTCTTGTGGGGCGGGCGTTAGCTTCACCTCGGCATTTAATAAGAGTTTTATGGCAAATAATAAACTGCCCATAAAAAAGTATAGCTCGGTGGAGAAATGTAGTCATAGCCGGACACCAAAACATAATACCCACCCAAAACCATAACTCTATATTTCAACCAGCTGTCAAGCTGTCTTCTTCTGGAGAAACTTTCAGATTAAGACAAGACGAGGGGGGTAATGATGTCTGATGACTCTCAGACCATTCATTTCGTCCCCAGCAGTCATCTATCATTTATCACCCGTCTACATCATGTTTTAATAAGCTGTGCGAAATCTTAACTTTCCATTTAATTTCGATTTTATTACGGCGGCAAAATCGAATCGAATCCACGCAAATAAAAATACTAAAACTCTACTTTGCATTATTTTTGATTTCTTGAATAAAAAATAATGCAAAATAGAGTTCAATTAAGTAATTTACTTCAATTAAGTTTGAAATAAAAATTTGCCTCAATTTGACTAAATTTGATAACTTCGGAACTATTACAAGTAAAGACGTGTGCATTTTAAAGCATTTTCTTCCGGATGGCTCAGACCATGTTCCTAGTGCAAGTTTTTTAAAGTTATTTGTTAGCAAATGTACACACATAATCAAATTGATGGCATACTTACATGGTTTTCAATTAAAGACTTTGCTAATGACTGAACATTGCCGTGGTTGACATTGAATTCTTGCGCAAGAAGATGGAGGAAAGCCTCACGTTCTTCCTCATCCAGTTCACGATAAAGGGCACATAGCTGACGCAGTTTGGACTGCAACAAACACAAAATTGACAATGGATAGCACGTAGGTAATTTTTTGAACGATGGCTAAATACGTGAAATAAAATAATGTGAAGCAAGAACATTTTTAAAATTATTTTGCTCAGTCTTAAATTATCTGAAGAAAGTTAATGCTCATATGCACCACACTAGGATTTTTTAGAAAAAAAATCTGGGAAAATGGGATGTAGCTTACACCTAAGGAATCGAACCAGGAAACTCCCAATAACAGCAAGAGTCAAGAGAAAATGAAGAATAGACACTGGTAGTGTCTCATACTATCACGACTCATACTAACACAGGGGCTATGCTAGGGCACCTTTCCTGCCACTACACTTAACAGTGTGTGCAGAGCCCAAGACCGTACTTCGTTGAGACCTTTACAAGTGCTCATCTTTCGAGTTTTTTTTTAAATTACAATGAACAAGTTGATTCTTTGTCGAAAGAAGTCTTGGACGACTGCTGACTCTTTCAGAACTTGGAGGGGGGGGCCTAAATAATAATAATAATAATATTAAGCAATTTGTTGCCGGAACAACAGGTCTGGCAAGGATCATGGGGATCGCTGTCTGCCAGCATAAAAAGGGGAAGCATTAAGATGCGTGTAAAAGAGTAATAAAAAATAAATAAACAAAAGGAATGCGAAGGCGGCATGGTGAAAACTAATGCAAGATAGCACAATTTAATAGGCTTTCGTAAAGGTAAAAAAAAATTCAAAAACTCCATGGCCAATGGAAACGTGGGATAGAATCAGGACACGTGGGATAAAAACTCAATGCCTTACCACCAAGGTTAGACCTGCCAGGGACACAAAGATCTCTAATGGTATCACCAGTCAAGTTGAAAAGGAGGAAAAGGGTGGTTGGCCATTTGTCATAAAACAAAACAATGAATAAAATACGTAAAAGAATGTAAAGAGTTTAAAAGCCTTAATGTAAGTAGATTGCGGAATTAAAAATAAAGTTCCAAAAAAGTCAATTCACTAAAAAATCACGCACATTTCCACAAACTAGACACTTACTCCAATGTCCAGCAAATTTTCAACAACTAACTGTTGTCATCATCAGGCTTTTAAGGTTGATTTAGTCCCTGATCACATCTTGCTTCAACGTTGCTTACAAGTGCCGTTTTCGAACTCGCCGGTAATCGTGGCCCACTATATTTTTCGGGCCGTTGCACGTCGGCATTCTGTTCGCTCAGTTCCCATCGCCTTCTCAATTCTCTTTCCAGTTCAACGTTAACCAGGTGGCCCACGTTAGGATTTGATGGTCCTTGAATGTTCATGAGTGGTTTTTCATGCAATTCATGTTGTTTAATTGCTACCGATTCCAGGCACCTAAGATGTTTATCTCTTGCTGAGTTTGAGCTCAAAAGCATCCTGGTTTTTTCCCAACCTATTGTGTGACGTGTCTCCATGCAATGCACTGCTATACCGTTGTCCTTCTTATTTCTTACATTTGCCATGTGTTGTGCCAGTCTCACTCGTACTCCTTTTCTGGTCTCGCTAATATATACTGCTCACTGTGAGGCAATATATATTGGCGAAACCAGAAAAGGAGTACGAGGGAGACACGTCACACAATAGGTTGGGGAAAAACCAGGACGCTTTTGAGCTCAAACTCAGCAAGAGATAAACATCTTAAGTGCCTGGAATCAGCAGCAATTAAACAACATGAATTGCATGAACCACTCATGAACATTCAAGAACCATCAAATCCTAACGTGGGCCACCTGGTTAACGTTGAACTGGAAAGAGAATTGAGTAGGCGATGGGAACTGAGCGAGCAGAATGCCGACGTGCAACGACCCGAAAAATATAGTAGGCCACGATTACCGGCGAGTTCGAAAACGGCACTTGTAAACAACGTTGAAGCAAGATGTGATCAGGGACTAAATCAACCTTAAAAGCCTGATGATGACAACAGTTAGTTGTTGAAAATTTGCTGGACATAGGAGTAAGTGTCTAGTTTGTGGAAATGTGCGTGATTTTTTAGCGAATTGACTTTTTCGGAATTTCATCATGTTCCACAGTACGAACTTCAACGAAGTTTTTCGTAAAAATAAAGTAATTTAAATGATTCACCTGGTGGCAGTTAAAAAATGACGAGACACGCCAGTACAGCTTCTTAAATGTAAAAAGTTAAACACACAATTCTGGTCTTATAAGAAATTGCGTTAGGTGGTTTGTACTAAAAAACCGCCTGAACACATTTAACTGTTTGCAGAGACAGGGAATTCCAAATCAGGAAAGGGGGGGGAGGGGGGGAACCTTAAGTCCGGGTCTTGTGGTAAATCCGGCTACGTACATGAAATTAATTTCAGAATAGAGTACTGCAGTGTTGAAGCCACTGAGTGTTAATACTAAAAAGAATTTGGTTGAATGAAGAATAGTGTAAGAACGACTTGACAACACATTGGGTATTATGTACCCACAACTGCAACCATTATTGGGTGGAGACAAGGATACTTTAATGTTTTAACAAAAAAACGGCATCTTGAAGAATCCCTATTTTACGACCAAAGTGAAGATATTATAAACATGATAACAAAAATCACTTGTTGGGTTTAATGAAGGGATTAAAATACCACCTGTGTCTTACTAGGTTAAGGAAAATGGGAGTTTATAAGTTTATTCACAAACTAGTGGAAAGTTCAAATTAAGTGGAAAGCTCGAACTAGAAACATGTGTGTGATCAGAAATGCTCGGAAAACTACAGGTTCGACCAGCTACGCAGCATTACAAAGGCTGCCAAGTCTCTGATCATCCTATAACACGAATCCCCGATATTGTCCTATTCCATCGGCAAGCTTTCCCACTCCACTTCAGCAACTACCTAACTGGCTACTTGCCCCCCCCCCCCCCACCACCACCTCCAGACTCGGATCGGCCATAGTGCCATGGCACAGGCGCCCTTTGGCTGCCACATTTCTAAAGCTCTATGACTGCCACACTTTTGGAGCCATATGCCTGCCACACTTCTGGCGTCCCCTGGGTACTTTTTCACCTTCCCCAAAGAAAAGTCAGTACCCTATTTTGGATTGTTTACGGCTGGTTACTATTCTTTTCAGGCACAAATCGCTCCCTCCTTCCTTCACTCTCTTTCCTTCAAGTCCGTTGTCAACTCCGATTCTCCCCCTTCCCCCCCCCCTCTACCCAGCCAGGAGAAAATTCAATAAAACTGAAAATCCACCAAAAAAGGTAATCCTTAACATACAGAAGATGTTTTAAGAAGTGAACATTGAATCTAGAAATGGCAGTCGAACATTAAAAGAAGCAAAAGCTTACGGAACTTAACCCGGATTTTGCATGAGTAGTTTACAGCACTTCCCCAGACTGTGTAGCGGTAGCAGGAGGGTACAACACTACTAACACACATTCAAGTTAGTTCACGGTAAAACCCATGGCGCCCTTGTCGTTCATCCAAATGGCACAGGCGCCCTTTCCTCACCAGTCCGACTCTGTCCCTCTATTCCACCAGCACGTTTGTTTTTTTTTCTGGAAAGAAACGGGTCTAGGAAACTATGAATTATCGTGTTGATGGCTACGCCCATACTACTTAACGATGCAGAATTACAAATATAAGCATACATGCCCAACACAGATGGTAGCATCAACACTGTTTATCACTTGTGTTGTTCATCACTTTGATCACTCACTAGCAAATTATGTCAGACGAGCTGTAAGATCCACACAGGGTTCATACTCATATAGGAAAATAAATATCCCCGACTTATTTCTTCAAATATGCCTGACCAAAACACTTGAATTTAATTTTTTTTTATTTTTCAATTACAGATAGCCAACTGCTTACTCTGCAGGCTGGATCAAAACTACATCTGGATGGCAGCTGCAAATTTTTCTAAATGTTTTTTTTATTTAGAAAATAGGACAAAAAGGTAGTAGCAAAGCGAGTGGAACTTACAAGACCACACAGTTCATTCTAAAAACGAAATTCTAAAAATGAAAAAAATGGTCCATAAAAAAGAAAACAGTTCTAGAAAAAAAAAAACCAGTTCATTCTAAGAACGCATATCCCTCATTATAGCTGACTTTTTACCAATTTACAATGATTTTCCCTGACCGTATTTCATATCGCCGGCTATCCAGGTAGGCATGAACCATGCCATTCATAATTCGGGAAGGTAAAAGCGTTGCATATTTCTGGTTTGGTTTTTTCCCTAGTCTGTTTACCATTGTTCGTGCAGTATAGAAGCGGGGCTGAGATTCACTTAGGAGTGAAACAGGAGGAACACAGATTAAGTTTGTAGGTTTTATGTATGTAATACATTGTTAGGTAGTTTGCACAGCTCAAAAAAGGAGGAAGAATCTCATCCTTGTATAATACACACGCTAACGACTACAAATTAGATAAAGCTGACCTCTATTATAAGAGTGCTTCTACATCGAGACTCTCGTATGTCTTGGAAGACTTGTCGAAAATTATCTTTCATTTCATTGCTGACGGGCATGATGGTACTCGTCCGAAATTTGCGGGCGACGCCAAGTCTGGCACACTACAAAAAATAAAATAAATAAGCATTATTACTTTAATCTATGTTAAGGTGTGTGTGGCACAGCTGCAAAGGAACATAGATTCAATTAAAAACGTTTGTTTTGCTGAGCGTGCATCAGGCTTTGTTACTTTAGCACTTTATGTGTGTGCATTTGTCTAGCTCTGCACTCGCAAACCACTTATCTGATTGGTTGAACATTAGAACACTTATATTTAGGTTTATGCCAGTACTGGTGTACCCGTTTTCAAAACTGATTATGGGAATACGCTCCTTATGATCTTCCACTTATACCATCGAACCGTATATCAGTGTAGCCCAATTCCGAATAATGTTTATAAAACACTGATGTTCCTTGGCGATGTACTGTTCGTTCACTCCAGCCAACATTAAAGACAGTCTGGTTTTGAGTAAACATTAACCATAGGATACGTGCATTTCCTTACGGTAGTACTTTCTTTCTGGATTAAACCATTTCCCATTAAGTGTGCTTGAATGGGGATAAAAGATCTTTCAGTAATCCGTAATGCCCAGTCCTCAGTGTAGGACAAAACCTATCCATGAAGTGTCAATCCAATTATCGGAAGAAATAAATTGCCTGGTGGCATCACTAACTACAAGTAGCCCAGCCAACAAGAGAAATGAGGTGAATGAACATGGCAGGGGGTTTGAGGGTAGAGAAATTAGTATTTAAGTAGCATAATAAATAAATAAATAATAACACAACAAAGTTCGCTAAACTTCACAACATGGACTCCTACTTAGTCCAGCAAATTTCCGCTATGCCACAGATATCTTCATCAGGCTTTGCGGATTTCCAAATTCTAACGCTCAAGTGGGAAAAGCAGATGATGTTTTTAAAGCAGCCAATGCTGTAGTAGAAGGATAGGAAATCCTCAAAGCCTGATGAAGATATCGGTGGGATATCGAAAATTTGCCGGACTAAGTAGGTGTCCGTGTTGTGAAGTTTAGGAACTCTGTTGTGTTATTTTTTATAACGATTAAGAATTTTTCACAGTATGAACTACAGAGATAAATAAGTAAGGCAGAGTTTAATTTATTTGCGTGCGATTCTAACAAACTTCAAGAGCAGACACGCAGCAAAGTGTAAACACCTGAAAATTGCTGTTATTTATAGTAATTTGAAGTGTGGTATGTATTATACTTGGTATTGCAGTACTTAATGTATAATTTCAGATTACAGGAACCTCACCAGATTCTTACGAATTTTCAACAGACAGTATTCGTCTGTTGTCGGGCACTAAGAGTTTTTAGAGCTTGTAACTACATCTAAAACTCTTAGTACCTGACGAAGACGGACGAATACTGTCTGTTGAAAATTCGAAAGAATCTTGTGAGATTGCTGTAATCTAAAATTGTGCGTTAAGTTTTCTAAACTGACATTTTTTCGATATGAGTATTCAGAGTAAAAACCGCACTGTGACTGTGGGACAAGCACCCATTTATTTTATTAAATTTAAAAATCCTAATTTTTTTATAGTGAATAGTTTGTGGCAACTACTGGGAGTATGCCAGACATGACCGTGGCTAGGCAAGGCAGGGATGCCAGCACAAAAAAAGGACGGAATAACTGGTAAGTAGCACTGTTACCCATTTCAAGTCGAAGGTAGCTCTGCTAACGTTCGGACACATTTAATCTACAAAGTCAAAAGCTTTCAGAAAGTTTTTTTTTAGTCCATTCGTGCATGACACATTTTCAACTCCCTCCCACCCCCTCTCTCTAATCCTCTTGTATTAAATTGGCGCAAGAAATTACACTTTTAGCAAATGTGACCAAATGGACTATTCAGAAAAAAAAACAGGCAACCAGCGCTTACAGTGATATTATCAGACATCTAAAAAAACTACTTCTTACTATCGGTTATCACCTTTAAGGGTGGCACTAATGTCCTTCTCGTCTCGCCTACGTAAACGGCATCACAAGACTGGTACGGTGCACAGTGGACTCTACTTTCTGAGAGCACGTGGGAGGGGGGCTGTGGCAAGGCGGAATGAGGAGACTGGGATGGAGAGGAAGGGGTATCGCCTTCCTGGACTTACTTCTCATCAGGGCCCCCACATCCAAGTTAGGGGCCTGCGACTAACTACAACAGCGGGCCCCCTCTCCTGACTGAAATCGTGAAAAGGTTACATACACTATGTTAAAATTTTTGTGGGCCACAATTGTGCTTAACGGGGTGGTTCATTTATTAATCCGGGCTGCTTATGTTTATTGGCTTCCCTGCCTAACAAGCTTACAAGCTTGCACTATACGTGCTCCTGCTCCGTGCTCGCTGCCGTAGGATTGGAGTTGTTGTTTGTTGGGAGTATAAAAATATTCACAATACCCACAAATCGAGTATGTTATGCATAGTCATCAAAACTCACAACTGCGAAAAAAAATTTTTGTAGGCCGTGAGGGCCCCTTGAGTGGCCGGGCCTGGGTACAGCGGGTCCACTTGACCTCCCCCATTGTGGGGGCCCTGCTTCTCATCAAGTATCATTGGAGAGGGGGGACCTCCACATATGCAAGATCAGGGGCTGTCAGGATTGGGGGGTAAAGGGAGGAGGTAGGACTTTCATCGACCTTGACTCTTGTTCAGAGCAGTTTCAAGGAGGAAAGAAGCGGAAACCTTTCGAACCACCTGACACCTTGCTGACTGAGGATCTTGTAGACATTCTCGCTATGACTTGGTATAAACATGACCACTTCACAAGTTCTCTTATCTTTCACGGTGTGGTCAACGTGCTGAGATGGCCGCATTCACACTCTGTGGCAGGCTTTCTTCATATCAGCATTGACCATGCTTGCTGGATAGTCGAGCAGTAAGAATTTGGAAATCTTACTGTTCAACTACCCAGCAAGAATGGTCTAATGCTGAAACGAAGAACACCTGCACAAAGCGCAAATGAAAGCGTCTCGGCACGTTGGCCATAACGTGAAAGCTGGAAAAGATGTGAACTAGGCCTACTGTATCATTTCACAGAAAATTCATGTGGAACACTGACTGTTGTTCTGCATTTGTGGTGTTGTGTATTCGTTTTTGAGATGGACTGAACATTCTGCAAGACATGGAAGTGATGTTAAAAAAAAAGCTAGAATGACTTTAACCACCGATTTTTTTTTGGGAGGGGGGGGAGGGGGAGCAGAGCATCATTTCAACGTACTGCCCCGGGGCTCCATCAAAAGACATTATGGACTTGAAGGTTTGTGCAGTACAGCTTCATAACACCTTCAAAACAAAGACATTGACTTAAATGTTTCTAACTGATTCTTGAAACCATAAGTTAAATCCCATTGTAACTTTGCTTTTTACAACAATAAAACTGTTATGAGTACAATGCTATTTTTGGGAATCCTCAAGCAACAAATCATGCAAAAAAGATTGTTCATAACGACAATCCTGTGCGGCATTTTCAGACTTATGAAGATGTTTCATTGTAGTTTTTCATGGTGTAACCTTAAGACATGGTAAGCAATCAGCAAGGGGGCATGGGGAGTGCAACTTCTTTAATTTTCAAATATAACCACTCTTTTGAGTTGTACCTCATTGTTAAAACATCTTTAAGTTAGAAAGATAGCGAAAGGCCCACCTTAATACAGAGTCTAACCAAAATGGCAGACAATACAGTTTCAAAATAACTGCTTCAGCCTACCTCTACTGAGGCCTGCAAACGTGCTGCCAAAATGCTTCCCATGATATGCCTTATTGATGGAAACCATGGTTTTGGAAGAAAAAATAGGTGTTTCATCCCCCAAAGGGCACTTCCTCCGCGTACCCATTCAGAAGTAATTAGGGTGTTCTGGGACTTTGGGACATCCTGACATTTATGCTTTTTCCTTACATGTTAAATCTTCCATTTTAGAAGATTGAATTACAAAATTGTAAAAATTTGTACTATCCAAAATTACAGAAATAAGTTATTGTTTCCTGTAGGCTACTCAAGAAATGAAGAAATGGTGTTGAGAGGAATTAGCCAACATTGCCATTTCGCAAGCTGAAACACAGGCAAAAAAAAAATTGAAACTCCCCGTATTATGCAGCAGTTATGTTAGGAAAGCTAAAGATTAAAAGTGATTTTTTAATACAAGTTGAAACTTGTGCAACCTAGTATATGGTGTTACGTACGAATCATGCATAAATAACATCTTTTAACTGCTTACTTCACTACAAAGAGGGAAATTTTGGTAAGAATATGTAACTACTACTATAGTTTAAACATGCAACACAATCTAAATTTCCTTCCCAGCCTTATATACTATTTTATACAGTAACAATTTGTGCATTATTAATTATTCTTCTTCTTAACTTTTTCATTTCTTCTAAGTTTTTGCAAGTTTTAAGAAAATTTCCCCATAACAGATTCTTGACAAATATCCAATAGATTATTTCAGATTTCTAAAAATAAAAAATTGCGTAATTTTCCAACACTGACCAAAAGACTGAACCCTGCGGGACATTCCATTTCGAGGTTCAAAAGCCATCAGATACGGTACCCCTTTTTAAAAATCAGCAGTTTTCTACAACTTGCATAATTAATTTACCCACACTAGCTTACATTGATAGTTTGCTAAATAACTTACAGTACTACTTACAGTACAGTGACTACTCATAAATAACTCATGACCTGTTGTTGCTACTATTTTTGGAAAACTCCTTTACTTTATTTAACTTATTGTAGCAGAAAAAAAATTCCACGGTATTGTATTTTGCATACGTAATATCAAATAACTTCATGAACACTGTATTTTGCATACATAATAAATATTTATCAAAACAATAAAATTGTTACAGACTATTTATCATAACTAACCAATCAAATTCAGTCAGTCTATCGGGTACATAATCGAAATAAAAAAAATAACAAGACAGCTGTACTGGGATAAGAAAGCACAGTGTTGGATAACTAAAAATAAGACAGACTAATGGTTACTACCTACCTAGTCAACAATCATGCAGACAATACTGGAGGTGTACTACCAGGGAACAGATATTAGCTAGTCTACTGACACTCGACTATTTTAAGCTTGGTAGGCTACAAACTCATAGGCTATAATAATTTATTAGAAATCCAAGCAAAAACATGCGTGGGTAATCTGTGTTATCGGGCATATTGTGTGACTAGCGCTAAAATGGCTCCATTTCAGATCGAATCAGTAATTAACATATTTTTTGAAAAGTATATGGAATCAGATGTCTAGCTTAGCACACATTTTTCTCTTAGTTAATTGCAGATCAATGCAAGTGCAATTACGACGCGAAAGGCAATTCTTTGACACCTTAACATATGTGAAGCTTTGCACATATATTTATGTTTCTGTAGGACTGTAGCTAAAGATGCCCTCAGCATGGTGCGAAACCGTTACAATTCGACACAGCTCATCTGTAAGGCTCGGTTTGTAAAGTTGAATTTGATGGCACAGCAAGAAGCTCTGTGCTCTAAGAAGACCTTTCTTCACATCCAACAAATGTGAGAGCATTTATAATCGTGGAACAGGTGAAGCAACACGTGCATTTTGGTGTTCTTAAGCACCAAGCAAATATCTAGTATATATTTCAGAGTTATGCGATACTCGTAAGTTCTAACTCCCATGGGGAAAAAAGAAAATTGCGGCGTAATTGAAGTAGCATCGTTCCGCAGAAGCTGCAGGAAAGGAAAAAGTAGGACGCTAATAAGCTGTATGAGCCAAACCAAAAAAAAATAGATCGAATATCTTAATTACTTCGGCATCAATTCATAATACCGAACATTGTCGTTGTTTAGTAGGTCCCAGGAAGCATGTTGGCCACACGATTGTATGCACCCTGCTGCAGGATCACTGTAGAATCTCGGCAGAATTCTATGTAGGCTCCCTTGATAGCGAGTTGGGTTCGTCTTTGTGATGTATAGCTTCGTTGTTGGTGTCTAATTGGACTAGTGCGTCTTGGTACTGTCCGAGAGAACTCTCCAATGTAATTGTCACTGCACCTTGAGCACTTCATATTGTATGTAGTATTGAGGTTTTAAACTTGTTGCAGTGACCGTCTGGGCACCATAGGAGTTAGATGGGTGGCAGTGTGCTGAAGTAAACTGCGTCAGTTGATGAAATTTGTAGGGTATTGGTTTTTGCTGTATTTTGTTTTTATCTTTAGGATGGCAATTCAGTGACTAACCCACAACACTGTATACAACATCAAATGCACAAGGTGCAGTGCAAACTACATCGGAGAATCCTCTCAGCCAATCATAACATGGCTCAAGACAGCACCAAGACGCAATTGTCAAATTCGACACCAACAACGGACTTGCTGTACACCACACAGACGAAGGCCACAGGCCATCTGCTGTACACCACCATCGCGATAACGGAACAGAACAAACAAACTTTGCCACCGAGGCAACCTACATCGCAGGCCACCAAAATACTGCAGAAAACCTACATAGAGGGCACACAGTCGAGTGGCCGACATGCTTTCTGGGCCCCAGAGCATCGGCGTGATTGCCAATTGCTAAGTAAGAAGTGCAGTAGTAGCTTAGAAAATTTTAAGGAGCCAGTCCTGTAACGAAAAAAGGCATGAACCATTTTTGGGTTCGTGCCCAGGCTCATAAGAATGGGGAATGCAAAAAGACGCGTGTCAACAAGGACGCACGCATCACTGTTGCCGCCATGTAAAGACGTGTCCTGTTGCAATGCCAAGAAATTAGCTTAGAGCAGCTACGTCACAGGAATCGGCCGACTGCAGGGCTGTAAGCATGTGCGAACCCGACAGCACCCCACCCAGTGTTTTTATCCTCTATAAAAAGAATTCTACGTAAAATAATCAATCAGCTTACAACTTTTTCCCATACATTTTTGGGGGCAAAAGCTTAGTTTGGCCCTCATAAATTATCGAAACTTGCTCTCTTTGATGACAATCACCGCGTTCGCTTGTGGCTATGTAGACGGAGTAGCCTTTACATAAGGCACGGTGCGCTGGTTGGCACAGAAGCCTTGCGCAGTCGGGAAGGAGTCGCGAAGGGACTCCTAATAATTCTAATGTTTCCAAAGACCTACTCTTGGTTAGTGGTGGTGGTCGCGTGTGGAACTGTACCTGTCGTATGTATGAAGGCACATTTAAAACATGCGCACACCGGACAAACATCGTAACGGCTTACGACATAGAATCAAAAGGTTTTTAAGTACAAGCTAGAGTAGTAACAAGGGAAATTTTAACTGTACGTACGCTATTGATACGTACGACAATATAGGAGCCATTTTAACGTAAACATGTGTTTTAGGGCACCACAACACAAACATGCCAACAAATAACTGCTTTGATATACCGGAAAGCAAATGTTGCTTATTTCTGCATCAGACTTCCATGACAAAATACGACTGTAGACTACGATCGTACTACACACGAGTGGGTTCCCAAAAATAGCCCAAGCTCTTGATTCACTCACATTCAGTACGTTACTCTCTTTTTTTTTTTAAGTTGAGCTTAGATGAAGCATGGTTCAATTATTCAATAATACCTACTTTTGGAAACTTCAAAAGTATAAAGCCGACACGAAACATTTTTACACAGTTACATAAAATTTAGAAAATACTACGAAGTGCGAGAAAAACAACTTCGGCCACAAGGCAGCACGGTAAATAAACGAAGGTCACATGTAGGCATGTGTATGAACCAGGCTCGGCCGCTTACAGCTAACGTTGTAATAAAAAACATTATTTTTGTAACATTGTAGAACTAAAATATAACGCAGGTTATTTAATACACACAAAATTGTTTTTATATTTCTTCTAAAAGCTTTGTAATGCAATTAGTTTTGTTGATTTTCAATAAAAAGATTACAACAGGCTCATTTTTGTCTAAATTGTCGTAAGCGGCTCAAGGCCACTATGAAATACTCACTTTTCAATATATGTTACTGTTTTATAAAAATAAATTTTAGAGTGCTGAAATTTTGAATTATTATAACATACCTAAAACAGTAACATAATATTAACGATTGCATCCTAAAACTTTCAAGTGATTGAATTTAAAAAAAAATAATAATAAAATCATTTTGACGTGAGAGTGATGCACATAAGCTACCATAACTTTCATTCAATGGTGGTGTTTGGTGGTGGTGGATCACGGTCACGGTGGACTTTCAATTTTATACTCAAAATAATCCTTTTGCTTCCAAGGACAATAGTGCACAAACACAAGTAACAGTGAGTGGAACTGTACACGACTTAATAGTTTATCCTACATGTGAACACGAAGTCCAGTGTTTAATTTGAATCCTCGCCAGCAACAGCCCGGCATTAATGAGGACACACGGTGATGACTTTTTGCCGTAAATTAAAATGAATTTAATCTTAAACACCATGAAGTTGCAAATTAAAGACAACTTAAATGAAGACAGTCTATGATTACTGCTGCTATAAACTGAAAGTCGCTACATAGTGGCCCACCTACATAAAGCTAAAATGTGGTTGAAATTAGTACAATCTGGGACGCTGCGACCTGCGACGTTTAGCAGACGATCTTTTCATAGATCGTTGTCTGCTTTAAAAGCCACTTCGACCCGAACTGCTCACGATCCCAACAATGTGAATTTCATGACAAATAAGAAGGTGGAATGGGACAAAGCCGTATCCGACGCCGAAAAAGTAGTCGGGTACCCGAGTTCTTACCTCAGTTTGCGTTGTCTACTTAGTGACGAATTCTCCAATATTGCCTTGCACATCAGGAAACTAGTTGGCACCGGTCACCCGTTGCTCAAAACTGCTAAGTACTTAATAAAACTTATTGCCGTTTCTCTTTTCTTGGCTGTTTTTGTTTGAAACGTCACTTGATCTGCGTAAGACTGATGTTTGGACCAACTTGAACGTCAAGTTAGAAAGGAATTCTCAGGGGTGCAGAAAATTCTTACTGGACAACATTTTCCACAAAAATTTCCTACAGATTTTTCAAATCTAAATGGACTTTCACTATGTAGGCAAGCCAATATTTCAGAAAATTTGCACCCGTATGAACGTCATTCTGTTGTTCGGTTATATTCTGCTCCCCTGGTCATTCTTACTTCGAAATTGTTGTAAAGTTTGTTAATATAATAATAATAATCATTTTGTTGCCGGAGCAACAGGTCTGGCAAGGATCACGGGGATCGCTGACTGCCAGCCTTAATAGGGGCTGCATTTAAGACGTGTGTAAATAAAAACTAATAATAAAAAAAACCTTGGTAGATAGGGAATGCGAAGGTGGAAAGTAAAAACTAATACAAAATAAAATTCAAAAGCTTGCGTATAGGCAAAAATAATTTAAAAAAATTGCATGACCATTGTTAAGTTACTATGTAGTAATTTGGGAAAAGGTTGATTAGCGTTTTTTTCCGATTTTTATTTCATTTCGAGTTCAGTTGCATGGCATACTTTTTCAACGGTATGTAGGCCTACTAATGCTCAGGTCCTTCCAAAACCACCAAATATTTGCAAAAAAAAAACGCCCGCTAATGGAAACAGATTGGTACTGCCAAAACACAGCACATAACGGAGTATTCCCATGAGAGTTAAGCGTCCGACAAACTACTGCTCCCTTTGCTTGTACGCATTTATTACATACATAGATGTTTCTATAAGTAAACTTACTTTTTTCATTCTTCATTCCAAACGTGTTTGTTCAACTGAAGTGACATCACCTTGAATGGAAGGATTATTGGAGAGCTATAACCAGTTGCAACAAAAGTGCAAAGGAGGTTGATTAATTTGCAGAATTTTAGCCCCCCCCCCCTTCCCCCACAAGGTACAGTTTATCGACAGGCCAAATGGATTATTAACTGACCCTGGATGGAGCCATCAGTCGCGTTGAAGGGTGGTATCATTTTCACTAGCAACAGAAACTTTTGGAACGCTCAGTTGAGGTTGCTGACAGTTTCTGTGTATTGGAGGAACCAAACTCGCTTCAGAAACATACTTATCGTTCGCTTGCAGTTTGATGGTTTTGGAAGGTGGAAGGGCCAGTGAATGAAGAGGCTACCACTGTTGTTTCGTCGACTGGAGGATTTACGTGAACAATGTTGTTTTTAAATGTATGGTCCGTACCGCTTCTGGCCAACCTATTTCCAAAATACTATACGTTTGGTTGTGTTGGGTCGAGCTGGAATGCTTCTGTTTATAGCCTATTCTATTCAACTATTTGATTTATTTGTGTAGTCTATAACGTTACTGGTTTGTCTATAACTATCTAGCCCCTCCAAAAATTGTCGTATTGACTTGGAACTTTTGGTGTGTGGGTAAATAACACTGAAGAAATAAAAATTAAAAGAAATTGAGAGAAATGCTAAAAATCAATTGAATTAGACCTAGAAGTTGGAAGAGTAAAACTTAAACTGGAAAGACAAACTTAATGCAAGAACATTATTAATGACTGAGTAGCCTACCCACTTTTAAAATTAATAATATAAAAAAAATAGATAAATACTGTAAAATATAATGTATAACAAATTTTAGGCAAATAACGACCAGAATTTTCGAGTTGTCTAGTTTGTGTAAATGTGCGTGTTTACTTTGTGAATTGACATTTTTGGAAGTGCAATTTCATATTTACAAAATTTATCCTTTGTCTCTTTTTCTCGTATACTAATTTCTGACCCTTGAATTTTCATTGACCAGTTCTTGAAAACCCTGGAAATGTCTTGAAATTTAAAGGTTGCGTAGATGAGTACAAACCCTGCCAAGTGCATTTCACCAGTGTCATTTAATGGAACGAAATCTGTCCCATCTTGCGGCAGTGTTGCAGGGCTCGAAATGAGCGGTATCGCATCGCAATTTGCACCACAAATTTAAACTTTAGCGATGCAAAATTAAATAATGTATCACAGTTTAGCGACGCAAATGTATTAAACGAGACAACACAACAGCATAGCCATGATCGTGTTGGCCGACACGGAGATGCTAATCCCTCCTACTTTATAGGCAGGCTAAGCGTCGCACATGCATTCTGGGAATAATTGGTCCTACCACCACCTTCAGTATTTAGTTGGTGGCACTTTCGTTTCAGACACGGGTCAGAATTAACGTGCATCGGAGGCCATAATCTTGGCCACGCGCCATCAAACAAAATTGGCTATTTTTTCAAATAAATTAAACTTTTTGTATTGTTTTTTTACTAACTAAAAATTATTCTTTAAAAAAATTAAAAGTTGCTAATTATTTTTTCGTGACTGCTACGCAAATTTGTATTTTGTATCGCATTTCTGCTATGCAATTTTTCTAAGACAATTCGAGCCCTGGTGTTGATAATATTTCATATTTAACAAATTTATCTTTTAATTGTCTCATTTTTTTTGTAATTACTAATTTATGACCCTTGAATTTTCCTTGACCAATCCTTGAAAAATCCTGGAAAAGTCCTGGAATTTTAAGGTAACAGGTAACCTTAAAATTCCAAGACTTTTTCAGGAACCTTATTATTAAACCTTGAAATATTCTCAAAGAACAAAAAAAAAAGATAAGCTAAGCCTGCAAAAATTAGAATTGAGAAAGTATGCTGTTCTCGAGCACCAGCGACAATAAAGGTTAACGATTTAATGTTCAATAGCTAGCACCACAATGGATTTAAGATAAAATTTTCAGTTGGCAAATAGCCTCCGGGAATAATAACAATTTAGCCTACCTTTACACAAAAAGTAAAGATGCACAAAATTTTGTGTTTCAGGAAGCTTGTTTATAATGGAAAACACAATCTCCAAACTCGGGGTCTTGTGGTGTTACTGATTTCCCGAGCCGGTGGACAGCCAAAGAGCACCGAACAAGAACAGGTGCACTCTTCAGGGATAATTAACAAGTACGTTAAATTACTCTTTCTAGTTACTCCATTTTGTGTTATGTACTGAACTACAAGATTTTATACAACTTAAATGTAAACTGAGTGCAGTCAACCATGGACGATATTGTGATGAAATTGGGTGGATCCAGGGAGGTAGCATCCTGCATGTTGAAAATGGCTTCCTGGGTTAATTCCAGGACATACAACCTCTGTTTCCACTGCTGTAATCAACACAAAGGTAGCAAAGCCCCAGTACTATATCAAAAAAATATTGTTGATGGTATTTGTAGTCTTGTCACCTGTATCCTGCCATTAGAACAGGAAATATATAAGAACTTAAAAAAATAAAAAAAAACAGGTAAAAATTGTTGTTGTTGGTGAAACGGTTCATTGGTTGTGACAACATTTTTTTTTTTGTTTGTGGTATGCCAAAACTACGCGTGATTTACCATTCCCAGCAGATTTGGTAAACCTTTTTTTTTATCCCTAGATGTCTATCCAATTACATTTAATAATATAATATGTGGTTTGAACACCAGTTAGGGTGTAATGGAAACGGCAGGGCTGAGAGCTGCTTACACTGATCCGTACATTTTAAAACATAAAACATCAGATAAAACAAAATTCGGGTCTTTTTAGGAAACGTTTCAGATCAACTCCCCCCAGATGATGACGGAAAGCATCCACAGTTGCCACCGAAACAACATCCACAGGAAGAGAGACTCATGGTGTGACAACCCTAACTGCAAAAAAGGATCTGCGGACCTCCAACATGGCTGGCGGTTTCACCAGTTTATACATATGTCCTCGAGTGTGTTTCATCGTTGATAACTCGAATACAGGGATATCTATAGGTAGAAATCCCCTTACAATTTTAAAAGTTAGAATAAGATCCGCCTTTAAATGACATAGTTCAAGGGAATCGAGTTTAAGACGGTGTAGGCGAGTCGCGTATGGTAGATTTTTGAAGCCCTTCAAGGACCTGGTGAAACGGTGCTGGACCGAATCAAGATGATCAATATCCTTTAAAAGATTGGGATCCAAAACTTGGCAAGGGTACTCGAGCAATGGCCTGACATAAACTTTAAAAACCCAGAGCAGAATATGCGTGTCACCCGATGCAAAAACACGTCTAACAATATATAGGCGATTTAGAGCACTGTTTACAGTGTGGTTACAATGCATCGTGGAACTTTTGCAACTATTTGGTGGAACTTTTGCATAATTTTTGCATAAAGATGAGCATTCTTGACGGAGAGTTAAAAATCATTGTTTTCATCAACACTAGATGATAGCCGAATCCAGACAGTGCCACATTTGCGCACCTGAAGTAGCAGATTTGCGCTGTATGGTGGCAATTTTTATTCTTTTGGTGCATGGTTAGTGGCAACAATGAGTAGAGGCAGGTGGGTAATTGGGTCACATAAAATCAGGCTGCTCTCTCTCATAGAGATCTCTAGCCAGACTGTTTCACCCTTGTTTGGGCTCGTCAGTCGAGAGTACCCTGTGAATGAGAGCAAAGGCACCTTGCTGGTGGTAAATTAACAAGCTAAAAAGCAGACACTAATGCTTGTATGGGACTCCATTCTACAGAATGTTTACATGTGTCTATGCGTGTGGTAAATGCTGCCTATGGTCGTTTCCTTTTGGCCGTGTCAGTATGATTCAGCGTTAGGACCTCGGCCTTTGGTTTCAAAGGTCGTGGGTTCGATTCGCCGCTCAGGCAACCAGACATACAAGTCCAAAAGGCAACGTAAATAGGTTTGCATCTGTATTTTATTTAACTCTTGTTGAGCCTTTGGCTTTCCTTCTTTAATGTTACAGAATGTTAAGACTCCCACATTTAGGCCTATTAATGGCAGTTGATCACTTAAAATGTCTCATTCGGTAGAATGGAGTCCCATACAAGCAGAAGTTTCTGTTTTCTAGCTTACTGAAACCAGTCCGGTTTTGGATGGGTATTAATTGTTAAGTAGCGTTGGGCAGTACCAGACATTTTTTAGCCAGTGCCTGTGCTTACAAATGAGACCGTATCTGGTATTCTAGTGCTGCAGTGCCAACACCCGATTTTTAAATAATATCAACTAATTTTATTGAAAAATGTGTTTTGTTGATATAGTTTTAATGGAAAAATTTTATAGATTCCCGGCCCCCCCTCGGCTAAGCTTAACTCATGTTTCATGATATGTTTGATAAAAAAAAAGCCATTTTCTAAAATTTGTAGTTAGGTAAAAATGCAAATGCAAACAAATGCTGGTTGTAGCATCAAATTCATTCAAATTTAGCTCCACTTTTATGCATTGTTTGGAATTCCAATTTTACCATTGTTGATCTTTAACTGATTGTTCACTGCTTTGAGCCCTACAACATAAGGACTAAATGAACACTGCACGGTAAAACAGATTTACCAATTCTGGCTGAGGAATGGCAAGTCAAGATTTTATCCCAGAATAACTCCCAATTAAATTTGTGCATGGTTGAGACTTGGATGGCAAATTGGATGGCGGGTAGTTGCCGTTGTCGCCTCCTGTTCTAATTTTAGTCTTCTGTACTGCCGTACCAGCTGAGAAGACTATTGCAACGACTTTGTCCGTCCGTCGCTTTTTTCAACTTCGCAACGGTACCAGAAATTGACGACCACTGTTTACAACGTTCGATTCAGTGTCAAAAGTTAGTTAAATAACATGGCAAATTAAAACATCGTTACATCTATAGCTAATAGACTTCTTCGACCTAATTAAATTAAATATTAACATTTGATAGTCGAATTGATATCCTAAGGATAACACTGCAGCCGCAAAAACAAAAGCATTTTAGCTTCGTTTAAAATAGTCTCGTCGCATTGTTGCATGAAAAGCATTGTAGCAGATAGGCAGATTCTGACTTTTCATGTCACAATTGATGAAAAAGGCATCCGAACCGTTTGTGGGAGAACCGATATATCCGTCCAGTTCTAAGTGTTCCTTTTCTTCTTAAAAGGCTACCATGTCACAGGAGGGATCTAACTACAAGTGAAGACTGTGGAAGTACTTTCTTTTCGGGGACATGCTTGGCTCGGTAGGCAAAACAGGTGTCTGTTCGGAGTATACGATTTTTAGAGGAGCTTGATGTGGTGTGTGGTGGACAAAGGCAAATATCTGTATAGTCATGTCCAAAAAACGGTTCGATAATCTCCACAGGCAACTTACGATTGAAGCCTATATTGCCCGTGTCATAAGAGGTGGAGGCGTTGTCAGAATTTTCTTCTGCATCCGCAAAGGATAATTGATGTTTCAAAACACAAAGGCGAGTTTTTATCTTTCTTGGAAGGGACTCTGGAATCCTTGGAAGCAGCTTGTAAGGCCCTTAGGTTTCATAATGCACAGGCTGCTTGGGAAGCTAATCGGGTGTAGGACGACATCGATAACTGGGTGCAAGGCTTATAAAGGCGCTTGATCCAGCGAAGGCAGCGAAAGGTGTCTTGGTAAAGACGTAGAGTGGCTAAGCAGAAACCGACAATCGAGGCATGAAGCACTGACGTGAACGGGATGCGAATCGAGTGCCAGAGTGTCCTTGGAAGAAAGGTACAGATCCAAAGGCCCCGGTGAATCAGCTCCTTCAGAAGGTGTGAGAAACCGCAAAAAGGGACTTTTTCACGCGATGAAGGAAGTGAAGGATGCTGTTTGAAGGCATCGACGATGAGGTCGGGTCCGAAGACATACTAGACAGACTATGCATAGTTATGCTTGAATAACTTCGTATAACATGTTCTAAGGCGAGACTTTCGTTTGCATGCAGAAGAATCCTCCAAGGCGGGATTTGGCTTAAGCGCACGGGAGGAGGGATGTGTAGGGGTTTCACTAAGCGAAAGGAGGTCGGCTGAAAGTGAAGTGAGTAGGGCTTGGCCGCATGATGAGAAGCTGAGCTGGTAAGCGAAGGGAAGACCACTAATTCTTCTTTGAGATTTTTCTTGTGTTTCCTGTAGCTAGAAGAATTTGAGGAAACAGTAGAATCGGAACCCAAAGAGTGAATCACCACAGTGTGGATTTTCGGCCGATTTAGCAAAGTTAAAATAGTCTTTCCCTAGACAAGTGAATACGGTGTTTTGGGAAAGGAAGGGAAAAGCACGACCAGGGGCAAATTTGGGTCCGTAGGCGGGGCCGCTGCGATTGATGTAGTATGTTTGTTATGGGCACACCTCTGTTCGGAGCTGGCCTTGCCTACTGTGTATCTTTGCGGCTCCGCTAGCCTTTGCACTCATGTGCGTGAGGCCTGTTTAATGATAGTTCTCATCCAGCAACAACCATGGCAAGAGCCGTAGCATGGCGCACGTCCTCATGACTAGCCAGTAGGATGAGGAGAGCCACGAACATTCTCGCCAACCCACAGTGCTTGTAAACTGTAACTGCAATGCAAGCAATAAACCCGAACAATGTGTGATTCTTGGAATTAGACACATGCAATTGAGGCACAAGCCGGAGACCTCACAGTGCCACGGTCCTAACTCGGAATCTCGTCTAACATTGTCCATTGTTACTCACATTTTGCCATAGTATGAAGTGATTTTAATTTTTTTGACTCACAGAACATGCAACCGCAAACAAGCTCACCTGTCATCTATGCATCTGATATGAATCAAGGATGTTATACCTTTTGAGTGGCCCTGTTAAGAATTACTTGGGTTGATCCTGCAGGTCACTTTAGGTGGAGATATATAGGCTGTTACTGCTTCCTTTATTAATCATGATGGGGTAGTTTCCACATTTCCCTGTCACAGTGTGTATTGAATACCAATAGATACGAAATCCTACGTTCGGTATAGCTGTAGCAGTGCTTTGAATTGTGGAATAAATCACCGCAATTAATATCAAATCAAGTTGGAAATAAGCCAACAGCAAAAAATGAATTTATAGCCTTTCGAATACAAGTCATGTCACTCAAATGAAGCATAAAAGTGGATTAAACTGCTTAAAGGTGGCTTACTCTTCTACTACTCTTGTGTTAATTTTCGCAGTTAGCTTATTTCCGACTTACCAATAAGGCGCTAAAAGTGGTACAGTAGAACCTCGATTATCCGAACTAATTGGGACCGAAGGGTGTTCAGATAATCGAAAATTTGGATAATCCAATTTACATGCAAAATAAAAGCACGGAAAACGTTTTTCTTTACTCAGTTTTAGTGTTTGTGAACTATGGTTGAGTGTATACGACTACTGAAAAGAAAGTTTTGCATGAAATGACTCCAGGAACATAAATAACGCAAAGTCAATGATTATTCCTTCCCTAAAAAACGGCAAATTTCTGGATATTTTGTAAAAATGGGACTTCGGATAATCAGGGTGTTTGGATAATCGAGGTTCTACTGTACTACCATATGTTAGTTTTTTACTAAGTTGCTAGACAAATGGATGAGTATAAACAAGCATTTTAAAGAAAAAGATTGAACTTCCCAGCTTGGGTCAGTTTAAAGCACTGATACAACACGTCACGAAAATTAGCCACAATGTACGTAGGTGGCTCATTCGTTTTCTGAGCCTGCCCGACCAAGATAAATGCGATTTCCCAATATTTAAACGAATGGAAGAATTCCAATTGCTAACCCACGTATTGAATAGTAATTATTATACGATAATTTTTTTTACCTCCACAGGCAAAGAACGTTGGCTGAAGTAACGGAAATGATCCACATAGCCCATCTGATCCACAGAGGCATTGTTAATGTGGCCAATTTTTCTCTTCCTGAGGGCACAAGCACGCAAGATATGCATTTTGGAAACAAAATTGCAATTTTATGCGGTGACTACCTGTTGTCGAGCGCATGCACAAATTTAGCAAGTTTTCGTAACAATACCGTAAGTGCAGAAACGAAATGGATTGGATGATTATTGTGAATCTTAAGATAATTCCATTACAGTGAATTGTAAGGTTGAGCCAATCGGCTTCTTTCCAGCCAAGCTGACTCTGTGCCGACCATTAAAAGAAAATGCCAAACCTCGATAACCAATCCGAATTAACTGAAAATTCTACTACTGAACATGTATTTGAAAAAAAATTACTTAAAAAAAAAATCATTCTCTATATACCGGTAAATCAAATCAAAATGCAGATAATTATTTAAAAAAAATATTGGCTTAGGCCACTTAAAAAAAGAAAGTTGGTTCTCCGGCATTTTTCTCATGAAATTCGTGCGGGCGGTATTTTATTTTTTATTTTTTTGGTTTTTGGTCGTATTATTCCGTACATTTTGGGGAATTATTTTTTATTTTGGGTAAAATTAGAACATTGCTTCGTAAATCTGCTTACCACATATCCATAAAATTATTTAACGAGAAGAATGGTAATTTTTATATTTTCATTTTTTCACTAAGGACCATTTTTGATCTAAAACTGCTACTTTTGCCGCGTCGTTTCTTTTTATTTCCTATCAAAAAATCGGTGCGGGAGGGCCTGAGAACCAACTTTTCTTTTTTTAATGGCCTAAACCTAATATTTCGTATGCTAAGATCATTTTAATAATGAAACTTCAAACTACATTTTAATACAAAGCCTAAACCAGTGGCTGTGCACTGGTTCAGTGCGTACAAAGCTTAAAAATCAGTCTAACACCAGGTACTATCCAACCACGATCTGAAAGTAATTTACTACGATATAAATTCAGAACTACGTAATGACACCTTACAACATACATTTTAATTTGCAGTATTCCGACACCTACCGAGCAACCAACCAAGCATAAATTGAAAGCTATCCATTATTTTTTAAAGTACAGTCGGTATAGAAAAAATACATTGGACAATAAAAGGCCCGATGACCTTATCTCTTGTACACGAGAACAATGCCCAAAAAATGTATTTAATGAACCGGTGGGTTGTTCTTCCTCTTTTACTAGACTACGTTAAAGAGGTTCAAATTTTAGATACTTTGTTTACACACGGGTTAATTAGGTGCAGCAGATGAAATGGGGATGCTTAAAAATTTATTTATTTCAGTAAAAAATGTACCAATGAATTCTTTAAAGGCACATAACTCCCTCCGGTATATTTTAACAGTTTCACTCGATACATTACCGGAAATAGTTTTATATAAACTGATTTACCTTTCATTTGCTGTTCTAAGGGTACAATGCAGATGTCAGTAGTGGCGCGTGAATGTTATTAGGCTTGTTTTAAACGGCTCGGTCCGAGCGGTATATAACTCCCGCCACATCGCTGGCAAGCCGCGGCCCTGGAGGAAGGATAATTAATCCTTCGCTCAAGAGTGCGACTTCGTCGTACGATGTGTCACGTTGCAGCGGCCCCGAAATGAGTATGACTAGTGTCTAGAGCAATGCGCGCTGCGGTCGTTTGAACTATATGTTAGCGTAGGTGACGCAGAGTAAAGCGGCCAGAACGGAGGGATTTATGTGCCTTTAACTAGGATATTGCATATTGATAATTGTCTTTATTTTCTATTAAAGGTAGTTGACCTTATCTCTGGAGCAATTTCCGACTCCATGCGCTCAGAATTTGTAGGCCAACATGACAGTCAAGGTCAAAGCCTGCCTTCTTGTAACACGTCAATACATGACTGGACACAGAAGAACTTCCTGGCTGCAGCAAGCTTATTGGCTAACAGCTGCAAGGCAGCATTAGAATTAGCCGGTCATGGAAAAGAATTACAAGAAAGTGCCTTTCGATTTGGCAAGGAAATAGCTCTAGCTTGGCAGGTAATAATCAGTTAATCTTGACTATTTTAGGAGAATTAGATGTATTAGCCCTTGATTGAAATTATTGTCAACTGTTCACTTGTACCAAGCATGCTGTCGCTTGTCAGAAACTAGGGTTGTGCCGATGTAGCTTTTTTGCCGATGTACCGATACCGATTACTGTTAAAACGGAATGCCGATAACTGCTGATATAACACTAAATAATGATTACTGTATTTTGGAAAAAAATGAAAGTGTGGTACAGTTTCTGCTGCCGATGTACTGCAAGAAAAAAACTTGTATTTAATGTAACCTCATAAAAATATTAAAGACAATTAAAAAATTTGTAGTACAAAGCTTTTTTCCCTGCAGCCATTTTCCCCAGACCTTACCCCACAAAAAAAGGTACATTCAGCCAAACATTTTCTGCACAATTGTAAAGATGTAAAAATCTAAATATGTGAAAATGTTGATATTAATTAATCAACAGACCAGCACTTTATGATATATTAGTTCTAAAATGCCAGCAAGCAGCAGTTTTTCTTATTTGCAAGCCACGTTTGTTGAAAAATGTAAGTTAAATGCTTTTTTATATATAACTTCAGAACGGGTGGAGCTAATGACTTCTGGTTTGCACCATTGGAAAGCTAGCGAAAAAAGGGTTAAAATTGTTCATTTGAACGTCAAAATTGGCCAATATTTAGCGAAGTTATCGTCGTTTTCGTATATATCGAAAAAAGTGCAGCTTGACGTCGGCGGTACCGATATATCGGAATAAATAACTGGCAATGCCGATATGAATCCGATAATCGGCACATCCCTATCAGAAACGCACAAACATTTTTAAATGCCAGTTAGGGCGACAACATTTCAGAATGATGGGGTAGCAGAAAGCACTCTTTTCTCTGCAGTAGCGTGGATTGTGACTTTGCATGGCCCATTGTATGGTACTCGGTTTACAGCTTGGCAGTAACGGAGTGGTGATCAGTTAGTGCGTGTTCTGGATTGGCTATTTCAGTGGAACAAAGGTGTTGTTTTGACAGGCTTTTCAAAAAAATTGTTGGTATGACCTGTTTAAAAAAGTATCACTACCACCGCATGGAACATGGATGAAGGAGAATTTCTTCCTTTTCTGAGCTTTGCAAACCATCTAAAAATGGATTAAAACACCTAAAAACCTAATCGTTTTCTTCCTTTTTCTCTAAGTGAAAAAGGAGGAAAACTATTAGGTTTTTAGGTGTTTTAATCCATTTATAGATGGTTCGCAAAGCTCAGAAAAGGAAGAAATCCTCTTCAAATACGAAGAATCTTTTCACTGATTGAATCATGCAGGTACTGGATTGATGGAGTCCCAGAGGAAAAAGGTTGTAACAAATTATCTCAAACATGTGATAATTCAAACTCCAGACTGGTCGCTATCGTACCAGAAAAAACAAATGTATGTGCGCCATTTACTCTGATAAACTAGTTCATGAGAAATACATTCCAAGTTAGCCCTAGAATGAAACGTGTTGATTAGCAGACCAGTTTTTCAATAAAATTTTGCACTACGTGATTCTACGGTATACGATACTGATTAGAATGGGCATACGAAGATAAGGGACGTTGACCATGTGATGATCGCATTCTCCAGGTCCCCGGAACCCCTTATAAAGTGCAGGTGGGGTAGGGAATTAATTCTCCCCCATCCTGTTCCCTCTTTTAGCTGTACCTGTTTGGATGCTCCTGACCTGAAGGGGGTTAATAAGGGTTTACTGCACGTGACAAGTGCTTTATGCTAATTTTTTTAGTCGCAACACAAGGCAACCTTCACAGTTATGCTGCAGGAACTGGTGCTGCTTTAGTTTCATGTTTACCTCCCAGTCTCTAAATTTTAATTTTAAATGTCTGTGTATGTATGTATATTACCCAAGAGAGATTAACATAGTTTTATGTCTTTCCTTGCAGGTTCATTCTGAATTGCAGCCGTTTGTGGATTTGCAACAATATCCACCTGGCACGCCCTTCGACTTAACTTCATCTCCAGTCTTATTTCATTTACAAGCTGATGAAAGTGTTCTTGATATAATCACAAAGCATAAAGACAACTTGGATACTCTGAACTACGAAGAGGTAAAGTCAAGTAATATTAACTTGAATTTAACCTTTTTAAACCTAAGCGACGATATATCTGTCATTTCAAAACGGCTCTTAAAATACCCGGCTCAGTTTTAAGTAGGGATCGACCGGATACCATTTTGCCGGATCCTGGTCGGTTCCGGATAATTTGATGTCAGTGCCGGGTCGGTTCCGGATCTAGGTGCCGGATCCGGACCGGTACCGGGTGATTCACACCCGGCAGCTATGGTGTTAATTTTAGCTTTGTTTCACATTATTTTCTTACATTAAACACGTAGAAGTCTTACGCTATTATGAGTACCAGTATAGTATAATTGCATGTAGGCTACAGAACTGTTTTTGCAATGTTGCTAAATTTTGCAAATTTTTTTTGAAACTAACAAAGCACTCATTAGGTTAAACAGAAAACATTTTTCTAGTTGAAGGATTTCTCATTGATTAGCCTACTGCTTCATTTCGAAAAATAATTAGCAAAATTTTGAAATATTTGTGAAACCAGTATGTAGTCCACACTTATTTTAGATTAAAATTATTGAATTTTGGTTGCATTGAAACAAAATCAAAATCACAACAGGTCTTTTATTTACAGCTTTAAATTGCTTTCGTTCCGTTTTGTATTGCGCACAGTATAACAAAGACCGAAAGCCAAAAAAAAAAAAATGGAACGAAAGAAACCAACATAAAAAAAAGCTGTTATTTTTTTTTCATTTTATGAACAAAACTGGCTCGATTCTTGCAACATGGAAGTCATCTTTGGTTTATCATGCTATTATTCCTTGCTAGTTTTTGATGTCTAATTAAACAGTCTTACTTTTCGAATTTAACCCCTTGGCGTCCAAACCGCGATTTATCACCACTTCAAAACCGTTCCTAAAACTCCCGACGCACTCTCGATTCAAAGCGCCGTTTGCAAAGAAAAACCGCCATTGCATACATCGGAGGTGTAATTCCGACTGAATTATGTACTTTGGCACGCCTATTTTGGATTCATTTAATTTAATATCATCTTTTAATTACCTTAATTGACGTTTTTTGTTGGCCGTGTTGTCAAAATTGACGTGAAATTGATTTTGTTTGCTAAAACTAGACCTTGGTTCAAGCTGTCGTAACTCAACAACGAAACAAACAGCCGCCATCTTGGTCGCGTTGGAAAGCTGGGATTCCCCGATTGACACGTGTATAGCACGTGATCACTATTGCGACGGGGGCCAGTCACAAGTGACGTCACGCGAAGCGAGTCAAGGTCACATCCATTCATGCTAGCATAGGTGCGCGTCTATTTACGGACAGCGGGCAGAGAGTGGGAGCACGATGGCGGGGATTGGCGGCCGTAAACTATCACCGATAGCGAATATAAATTAGGAATAAAACAACTTTAAACTATTTCTACGGTATTAAAAACTTTTAAAAAAAGGATTTCGGAAGCCGTAAACAACGCTGTAATGGAAGAATAACCAGAGGACCATCGGTTCAAGGTATCCCATGTAGCCTACTGCAACGGACGATGAATATTTTCGTAAGCGCATTTATGTAGTCGAACTTCAACTTTTTTTTTTTAGTTATGAAAACCTAATACGATTATCCCAAGTATATTTTTGTGCACTAATTTACACTGTAATTATTACATCTGCAATTTTTTATACACGTAGATCGCTTAGTTATTTTACGTCGATTTATTTTACCGAGACATGCAACATGTTTACGGCGACATGTTTTGGTTGTGTTGCATCCGGTATCCGGATCCGGATATATCCGGACTCGGTCGATCCCTAGTTTTAAGCACTGTGAAAAAAAAACTGACAATTGCGTACGATGTGGGCGTAATTCTGATTGTATTGAGCATTTTGGAACGTATATGTTTGGTTGATTTAATTCAATATTAGCATTGTTTCCAAAATTTACATGAAATTGCTTTTATTTGCGGCCTTCTTGATTGTGTTGAGAACGGGGAATTGCGTTTTCCTTGCCTTCAGTGAAGACATTATCAACCCCCACGTTACCTGCCTTTATTCCTCGAATAAAATGTTCCGTTTTAATGTCCATTTTGAAACTCCTTCAGTATCCCGAGCTCCAATTGGTTCATTTGAGGCACGTTGGTGCCCGGCCTCATGTGACGTGAGCAGCCAGTCATGATGGTGAGTGCGCTTTCAACGTTCGTGACTATTGAGGAAATCAAGCAACTTTAAACTACTTGTACGGTATTAAAAACATTAAAAAAAGATTTCAGAAGCAGTAACACATACTGTCATGGAAGAAATCCAGTGCATGTTATCCCGAGTACTGCAAGTTGAAAACTTTCCTTCGCACTTTTAACGTATTCGAACTTCAATTTTTTTTAAATTATGAAACATAATAAGATGGTATCAATTGTATTTCTCTGCGATTTTTATACTCCCGAGAACACGCTTAATTATTTTACTACAGTTTACTTTCGTGAGGCTTGCAACTTGTTCATGGCAGCCATGTTTTTTTAAACCGAAAAAATAAAAAGTATTAAAGCACATTTTTATCGATAAATACATTGCAAATACAACATTTCTTTGACACCTAAAGCTATGAAGGCAGCCAAGAAAATCTTTTGCAAATATTTAGAACCTGGAAATCTGCAGCACTGAAAAGCTCATTTCAAACTGATATATTGAAATGTTAAAATTGGTCAGAGCAAGATTCAATTAATAATATCTGTTAACCCAATGCTGAACTTTGCATAGCCACAGCTTGCAACAATAATTGTAGTATTCTACACCTTCTGTTAATACAGGGTTTTACTATTGTTGATTTTAGGTACACAGTGCAATTTTAAGCGGAAATGGAGTGTCAGATGCTAGAAAATTGTGCCAACAACATTCGCAAGCCGCTCTTGGTGCATTAGGAGCATTTAATTCCAGCGATGCAAGGAACGCTTTAGAAAATATTGTTTACATGTTAGCAGACTAAGAGTAATTTTATTGACAATGTTAGTGAAATAAATTGTTTACAGCAAACTGAAAACATGACTAGTTTATAATTGGAATAAAAGTGACGTAAGTCACATTGCACTGACATGACATAATACAACAAGGGATAATAGCGGTGTACCTCTTAAGATGGAAATACGACACAAATGTGTAGAAAATTATCAGGATGACTAAAGTGTTCACTCAACCATTGAATAGGGGTTTCCATGGGTGGTTCGATGCCTTGAATGACGTAACGAACTTCACCTAAAAAAAAATTACAAAAGTTGTACAAAGGGATTTTTTTTTATTGCTATCCGGTTACAGAAAGTTGTCACTGCGTGCATTAATTTATTAGGCAGTCACTTCTCCTTCATAAAGTCATTCTAGCTGCCGTAACAAATGGGATATATCTCGTGATTTCCATGTTTAAATAATAAATTATGCAAAAACTTATAGCCACATCGGCCCACTTCTTTTGCCATATGAAACAGTTCGAGCTGGGAGAGAGGCATTGCAGACGTGTGTGTGGTATTATTGGCGAGGACGGAGATAAATAAGCCCAATGGTTGTACCTGGATGACTTGAAAAGCGGGTTCAATTTCTGCTGTGAGTGGGCGATGAAAAAATGTCGAACTCAGGAGTAGAGTAGAGTGATATATAGCAGGAGCTATAATAATTGTCGGAATTTAATTTTGAGATGTTGTATTCATCTACTAGCATAAAACGTTATTATCTCTTGTGCGCACCAGGCTAACAGTTGTCCTCTTTCCGCACTCGTCCTTCCCAGGCCTACTCTTCTATCTTGTTAAAAAAAATACCTTTTCGCAATAGATATCGCGTCTGGTCCCATAGCACGAGCACAAAGAAAAAAAAAGAAAGGAAGCTCGAATTTAATGGACAGCTTAGCTCTTCAGTAAACCACTTACGTATTCCGTAACTGGTTTAAATGAGCATTTGCGCACATGGTTGGTGTTTCTAAAACCTGTGCTTGCTTTGTTGAGTAAGAGCAACAATTTAAATTACGTACATTGGTGCCAATATTGGTTCTTTGCCTATTAAGTACGTCAGTTGACGAAGTGGACTAAGACTAATTAAATGAAAAGTATGCGTTAAAAAAAGGCTACTAGACCTAACTTGTTTCTACGTGCCGTCAAAAATATCAATTACCTGGAATTTTAGCATTCTTTTTCTCTGAATGCAGTTACTCTAGACATCATAGATAGAGCCTGCCAGCCACAGGAGCTCAGTGCGCATTCTGAACGATCATAAGTCATCTTTTCTTCTCTACAATTCGTCTCGTGCGGATGTCTGTTACTCTCTAGGACTAACTTGCAAATCCATCACCACCTTTATCAAAAATATCATTATAAGTATGCCGGATGCGAAGGGTGCACCCAAGGAGGCCTCAACTAGGATTTCTACTCCGCCTCCTTCACCCGCAGCTGTTCCTGTGATTGGCCTCTTCTGCAGGGGTTTTCTATTCTTTCGGCAGCCTGTCATCATTCGCCTGTGAACCATCTTTTGTTGGGCGGCTCTCGATCTGGGAACCCGAAGGCCCCTCCTTCGACACTGCTGCAACATCTCCTAGCCCCTGCGGCCAGGCTTTGGGCCTCACTCCGGATCTTCTATCGCTTCAAGTTCCAGAAGAATTCAGACAAAGGGCGTTCGGCTCATCCAGGTCGCCGCCTTCGTTGATAGTCGATTCCCCTACGTAGGCCCTCTCTCGTGAGAAAGTTCATTTGCTCATGGACAATGCCCTGCGTTCCTTCAGCTCCAAGCGCAAACAATCTACGCCGCACCCTTTATCTCCAAGTCGGTATGCTAAGGACTGGGTCGTGCCTACTACAGCCAAGGTCGACGCTCGAAAGAAGCAGAGTCCTCCTCTGACGGTGCACCGCCCTCGGCGGGCGAACAACCAAGTGCCTTCCGTCAGCCTCTGCCGCCGCCCTTATGTGATTTGGATGCTGCCTTTGCCAACTCCGTACACCTTCCCTCCCTTATCTCCAGCGGCAATGATATCGCCATGCTCAATTCGCTCCCATCTTCGCTGATGATTCCTGGCCCTTCGGAAATCCCCGACAGTTTTCTTTATAAGCCTTCGTTCCCAGATGCGGACCCCATGAAGCACCAAGGTCTTACTAGAGGCTTCAGCTTACGGGACCGCCACCCTCGCCAACACGCCACGTGGTTCTCGTCTACTTTCCTTACAACCCTCCTTCGCAATGGAGGTATGCTTCCCGGCAAGGGTGACCCGTTAGAATTAGAGAACGATCTTCCATCACCTCGACCAGGCCAGGAAACCTCATACTTCCGCCCTATCTGTAATGGTGACGGTAACCCAAAGAAATTCAATACTTATCCTCAGTCCGAATTCTTTACCGCTGAGGTCAAGATGGACTTCGGCACTGCCCTCTTCATTCCACGGAAGGTCTCTGTCCCTTCGTTGGTATTCAAGGATAATAATCGCCTCCTTCGCGCGGCCTCCCAGGCTGATGTCCTCAACACTGCAGCTAATACGGTATGTGAAAAACTTGCTTCTGAATCAGCCCAAATTGAGGCCAAACGTCTGTTTTTCCCATTAATCAGGCCTTTCAGAAGGCCTGCTTCGCCACCTTCCACTCTTATGAATTGGTTCTTCAAAGCTCTTTTCAACTCCTCGCCCTTAACGCTGGCTCCAACCTCAACGACTCTACTCACCACAAACACACACACGCAGTCCTGACACACTCTTTCGGGGCCTTATCCCCCAAATTGGCGCCACACTTGGACATTAAGTGTAAACCGAAGACCTCTCGATTAAGGCTGTGCAGATACCAATACTAGTAACGGTACGGGACCGGCATCGGCATTTTTGTATATTTTATAATATGGCATATTGTTCCCAATGCTACTAAAAATTAGCCTGCAGCTAATAAGTCACTAAAGGCTTAGGCCTTTAAGTATAAAATGTTTACATGATCTCGTTGAGCAATAAAGCGTTTAGCGAACAATTCCTTTTTTAAAAGTGTTATGTAAGTTACACCATTATATTATTAACGTATCAACACTGTGTTGACTATTAAGTTATCGTTTGACATAGGCATTGGCATGGTATTGGCACAATATCTGCGCATGATCAAAAATACCGGTACTGGAATCGGGGAAAGTGGCACTGGCACAGCCTTACTCTCCATCCAAGCAGTCTCGCTTCTTTCATAAGCCTCTGTCTCGACCTTTTTGCCCAGGACCAAGGATAACTGGCATCCTTCGGACAACCACGAGGCGTCTTACCCAACTTTGCCTTCGGGGTAACGGCCATGGACGGGGCCGAACATTGCTATGCTTCCCCCGGCTCCAAGCAACGAACCCGATCTTTCCAATAACACTCTTCGTCAGGCCCTCCTGGTGGGAGGTCGCCTTCATCACTTCCTACCAGCTTATGGCACCGATAAACTTCAGACAAGTTTGTTCTTTCCATCATACAAGACTGCTTTTGTCCAATCTTCTCAAGTCATCCTCTACTTGTCTCCCCTCCGCCATGGTCCTCTGCGAACGACTGTCATCCGAAGTACAGCACCTTCTATTCAAATGCACCATTCGAGTGTGTCCCGATCAACCTTCCCGAATGCTTCCTTCCAGGGCTGGGGAGCGCATATTGCCCACCATCAAGTCTCCGGCCTCTGGTTACTCGACGAACGCGACCATATCAATGTCCTCGAGCTTCGGGCGGTCCGCTACGCCCTTCATCACTTTCTAAGTCGCATTTCAGCAAAATTAGTTCAGGTACATGCCGACAGTACAACGGCCATTGCGTACCTCCACAAAGAAGGCGGAACAAAGTCACACAATCTTCACGGCTTGACATCGATTTTTCGCCTCTGCATCACCCTGAACACAACGCTCCTACCTCTTCACATCCCTGGCCGCCGGAACGTCATTGCCGACTCCATCTATCTCATCGCACCTCACCCGCTGCAGAATTCCATTTGCGAATATATGTTCAACATTTGAGGTCACTATGGTCGACCTCTTCGCCATGAGGCACAATTTCAGATGTCCTCATTTCATCAGTCCAGTTCCTGACAACCAGGCTTAGGCAGTCAACACTCGGACGTTTCCCTGAGACAACCTCTATGGCTACCTCTTTTCCCCTGTTCAAGCTCCTATTTCTTGTCCTTCACAAGATTGCTCTGTTCCCCGACCTCTTTCTACTCATTTCACCGATCGGTCAGCTGCCACTTCTGGACCTTCTCATCAATGTTCCATGACATCTTCCAGATTTTCTGGATCTGATTTCCCAATACCGCGGGACCCGCCTTCACCCTCGCCTTCAATCCCTGAAGTTGCACGCCAACAGGATTTACAACAGGTCGATCCAGTCAGTCCTCTTCCCGAACGCCTATTTTCTTCAACGATCTCTTTAAAGAAGCCTTCAAGGGATCCACCATTTTGTCTACCATTCTGCAGGCAGCTCTTACCTTCTTGACGACTTTAGCATTTCGGCTCTGGTCAAATCCTTCGAAATTACGCGACCCATCACGCATAGACTTTTCCCCGAGTGGGATCTTTCCATTTTCTTGAACTCTCTAATGGCTGCACCATATGAGCCTCTTGCGTTTCGCTACCTCGGCCATTTACCTCGCAAAACTGTTTATTCTTACACACACCGCCGCTGCAGCAAGTTGCAACCCTTATCCTCTGCCCCGGCTGATTTTTTCCTACCAGGCTTCTAGGGTGTGGCTGACTCCTTGTGCGTCGTTTTGGGCGAAATCCCAGAAATCCTGCGAAAGATCCTTTCCCTTCATTATTCCGGCACTCTGAAAGAATGACAGCTTTGACCCGTGCAAGCCCTTCGTTTTTATCTAAAGAAAACTGATACCCTTCGCAGGGACCGTTCCCAGCATTTTATTCCCTTCAAGCCCTACAGGGTCGGCCCATATGGTTGCGTCTTGACTGTCATTATCAATGCCTACGATGCCCTGAACATCAGCTGCGCTGCCAACAACATTAGGGTCACTGCCCATGAAGAGCCATTTCCACATCCTGGACCTTCCACAGTAGCGTTCACGTCTCATTACTTTCGAGACTTGTCATCTCGGGCTGCTGCTGGACTCTTATCATCTGGAGCCCTTCGTTGCTGCCAGACGGATTCTTTATCCCCTTTAAGCCTTGCGGTCGTCTCTCCTGTACTGCTAGAAGTTAAACTCTATGACGACCCGCGTGCGAAGTTCTTAAACTTGCGAAGTTCTTAAACTTTTTTGGGGAACCAGCCTGCAACCATGGGATACTCGTCAGGTGTTCGCCATCGCTTGACGAGGTCTACTGGAATGCTAAAATTCCAGGTAATTGATATTTTCTACGGCATATAGAAACTTTAAATGCCAGTGGCACCTGGCTAATTTTTGTTTGTTCCCTAATCGAAAAATATACATTGCCTTCACCACCCTATTCCCCTCTGTTACCATCTGGGCATTTAGAGAAATAAAAGATGACTTAAGGTTGCACCCAACGCTTTTATATAGGAGGAGTGCGCATGTGCACAGGGCTTGCGTAGCTGGCAGGCTCTAATCGTTCATCTCTAGAGTAACTGCATTCAGAGATGGAAAATGCTAAAATTCCAGGTAATGTATATTTTCAATTAGGCAATAGAAAGAAAAATTAGCCAGAGGCCACTGGCATTTTAATGCTTTGCGTCCTATTGGGTTTGCGTCCTATTGCGTTCCGTGGGGTTTATTTTCACCTTTAAGCCTCCAGCGGTCGTAGAACGAAAATAGCACCGCACTGTCACCATTTTGTCGCGACTGATTTTTTTGGCTTCCTGTAACGACTATGAACGAGGTATTTTATCGTATCTTACCTCTTCAAAGCCTACGCAGAGCCCTGGCAGTAGTTGCGGCTACTAATCACTCGTAATGCTTTGCTTTCATGCTGCTTCGATAGCAAAGTATTATCAGACGTATTAGTAGCTGTAACTATCGCCAGGGCCCCACAAACGCTTGGAAGAGGCAATAAGCGATTATCTAGTTAACTTTCGGATCTCTGCTATGATCGAGGTGCCTGGTTAAAAGCTGTTCTGCTGCTGTGTTAGTGTATAGGTGAGTAAATTATGAATTTACTTTAGCATATCTTTGCTATACGCACAAAAATCAGTAAAACCATGGAAGTACATTAATGAAAACAGAATTTATCCTAGCCTCCCAGCGAGTTTGATAATTGAGGTTTAAATGGGCAACCAAATGCTAGGTGGTTACGAACAGCAATAATTTCAATTTCATAAGTGTAAATTGGCCCTTTGGTGATTTATTACGTCAGTAATCCGACGAAAGTATATTCATATATTTAACTCTATGCTGATAATAGACAAAGGTTACATGATGTAGCTTTATATCTTGTCAGTGTTGGTATCACGTATCCAAGTTTGGGAGTGGTCCATGTGACTTGCCTTGATGATACTAAAATTTTACACAAACAATTCTGAAAATAAGTCTCCATTCTAGGCAAAACACAGACTTACATGCATTTGTTTACCATCTCTTTAACTGACATCATTTTCTATATGTTGGTGGGATTTTTTCGGAGAAAGAATTGTAAGAAGGCATTCAGTGTGAACACGCATGAAAGACTTCCTTGACTAAACCGCCTTATCACGTCTTGTACACATGCACCACATTTTAAGCATTTTCCAAAAATTTGCTTTCTACTGACCTTATAAACGTAGAGTAAAAGTGAGCCAAAGAACTAATTTCCTTCACTAATCTCGATACCTGTGGTGACGGAGTGCGGACAATTAGCATCCCTATCGCAAGCCCTCCTTCAGAATTAAAATGACGAGAGGAGCCAAGTTTGAATCTTTACTGTTTGATAAAATCTTCACTAATAAAATGACAACGCTATTTTTGGTTATCTATGAGGGCAAAATAAACGTTGGGAACAGGCCTCCAGAAATGGTCAACCAGTTGCTCTTGAGTAAATAATTTACTCTCTTACCTGATGCATCGTGCAATTCTGGCACAATTTCGTTTAAAAGGTCACCTAACGTCAGCAGCTCGCCAGACTCTCCCAGAGGTTTAATAAGCTTTTGAACCCAGGGATTTTCAAGCTGTAAAGATATATGAATCAGGAAGATAAGGTAGGGCAAAGTAATATCGTCAATATTGCGAACCAATTAAGGCATTTAATGTGACCTATCACATTGGCTTTGTGCACTTATGATATAAGCTACAGTAATTAGGAAAATTAACGAAACCATATTGAAACAATATAAGATGAACTCTGCAAGCATATACATTTTGCACAGTGGGAAACAAAGACTCTTGGCGCCCTTGAAAAAAAATGGCCTGGTGGCTAATTTATCAGACTTTACTTTAAGACACAAAATATGTAGTCTGCAGAAACCACTAAAAACAAAACGTTTCTGAGATAATTGCAACCCGTTATCAAGTTAGGAGCATCCGCATTAAGAATCTGTTGTAGGTCGTAACATACTAAAACATCAGCAAGCCTAAATTTTTTTCAACTATTATTTGACCACCTTTATACGTACAACCTCTGTACAAGGAACAGCTCCATACAAATAACCAATTTCTGAGAAAGATATCTCTGAACTTATCAGCCATGTAAAATGCTAACTCGGAACCAAAACCTAAAATCGTTAGCTTGTTTTGTTTTTCACCAACACAATATGTATAAGATATTGCAGGATATCATGGGCTCTGGCAATAATTATTAAGGCCGTACAAAACTAAACGGAACCGAACTTGGTCGAAAAGACAAGGTTCGCTCCCGTGTTCAGCCTTATAAAAAAAAATACCAAACTGAACATATTTCCTCTATTAGTTTATGTATTTTGATCTTTGAATACACTATTTTGTGAAGGTTTTTTTTTTTTGCCAGCTTTGGTCCAAACCACAAAATCCTAGCTCTAATGGTTTAGGAGTTATGAGGAAATGTAAAGTTACAGGAGATTTCTTTACGCTTGGTCTTGGCTTTAGCTAAGTAGACATTGGCAGTGTCTGTCGTTGACGAGTGTGGGATGATACGGCACATTTCGTTACAAACTATTGCTCCGAGTTGCAGCAGCGAATGACCTAACTGGTAGGGGGATGCTCCCCGTACGACAGAAATTCTGGTCATGGTTCAAAGATCGGCCACGTATAAGCTTCACATCAAGACATGATAATGCCTTTTCTTTCTCCGACTCACAAGTGAACTTAAGTGCAGGGAGTTCCATTAATTAAGAGCCTTCAACACCTTGTCAATATCCTTGAAAACAGATGGTCCAACACCTTGTCAATATCCACTACAATTTATGTGCAGTTTCGTATTGGCACCTTCCACCAGGTAGCAGGTACCCCTATGGGTTATTCTTGCTGATCAATTCTTGCAGATATCTTAGTTTGTCTACAAGCACATCACCCATCATCCATCTGTTTCCCCATCTCCTCTGTGTAGTACGTGGTATGACATCATCTCGGCATTCCTTTCCAATGATGTTGACAAGTTGTTGGAGGCCCTTAATTCATGGAACCCTGCGCTTAAGTTCACTTGTGATACTAGAGAAAGAACAGGCGTTACCATATCTTAATGTGAAGCTCACTCGGGCCCGATGAGGAATCATCTCCGATACCATACCAGAAACCATGCCATAAGGGGAAGGATCCCCTACCAGTCGGGTCAATCGTGACAGCAACTCGGACCACTAGTGTCTAATGAAATGTGCCACATCATCAAACACTCGTCATCGACAGACACACCAATGTCTTTAAAAACATCGTTAGTTTTCGTACTGTGAAACGCCATTGTGTCAACAAAACTCGGAAAAAGCTGGACAAAGCTGTTGTTTTGATTGTGAAAGTGTGCGGTAATTTTTTCTGGAATTTTTCCGAGTTTTGTTGACACACCAATGTCTACTTGGCTAGATCCAAGACTAAGTATCTTCAACTTGGCTTTCCATGCATTTCCAAAATGAGAAAGGCATGGCACAAGACTCGTCACAAGGAAGCCGGCCGAGGATGCGGCATAAGTGAAGCAGACCGACCTTTTGAAATTATGTATCACCTTCATTCAAGGGAGAAGCGAACAGGTCTGCAGGGATCTTCACCAACATTAATTCGATTGTTTTCTCAGGTCCCATCAAACCTGAAGAAGCTAGTTAGACCCCCTAGGAACATGAATCATACCCCAATCCCCCTCCCCCAATTGGACCACTGCCCCCCACCAGTATTCTACTCACAGTAAAGTATGCAGGCCTAAGCCACAGCCCTCTCCCACCCCACTCCTCCGTCCTCGCACAACAAGGTGTGATCTATTGTGTGCCCTGTGGGAACTGCGAACAAGTCTATGTAGGAGAGATTAGGAGGTATTTTTCGGTTCCACCTAAAGAGCACACCGATAACACTTGCAATAGTGCCATGAAGAACGGAATTGCCCAACACATTGTGATACCACTTCATAGTGTGGGAAGAAGCTACTATTTTACTGAGATCCAACTCTCCACGACAGTCATTTGAGAGCCTTGGAATCTGCGACCATTACACACTGCGCCAAAAACCAGTTCCCTTGATGAACATCACATCGACTTCTTTCCTGACAGACAGATCAGTCCTGAGTTGGGTGAGTTGCTCGCTAAGATGGAGAACGTGTAGATGAATAGGGTTGTAGAGATCGGTGGTGGCCTCGAACAGCGTGTTGGTATAAAGTTGAAGTGCTTAGAAGCGTGATCGTCCGTCAATTCATGTTTCTACACTCTCTGATGAAGGTGAACGGCATCTATGTCGAAGTATTTTATTTCCCGTAGTTCTTGAACCGAAAATTTAGATGAACTTTGTTGTTCTTTGTGGAATTTGTGTACATTTTTCTTGTGGTGTTCGTATTTGTTGATTGTCGTCACACAATCCTTATCATTACTGATATAAAAGTAGACAGGCGCATTTTAATTGTGTTGAGAAACCACAAGTGGGGTATCTGACTGAATATCCCACTCGTTGGTTCTACGAGAAACATTGTTCAGAATCCACGATAGAACCTCACAGCGGTGGGATGAAAAATGGTAAACTCCAGTTATTAGATTTTGGATTGTTTATACACACCGTCACGTACACAATACAAACAAAAAGTAGAAACATTTCAATTTTGTTTCATGTTTATTAGCGTTCTATACCCTGCATGAAGAAATCTGACATTAGTTCACTCACAGTTGTAAAGAAACCATTTGGCCCACGAGGTTTTCGTTGTAAACATATAACTATACCATTAAGCGACATTTAGGCGAACATCTGGTGCCTGTGGACCTACTGATGCATATCAGGCATACTAATATGTCCTGGTGTTTGCGGATGCATCGAAAGCCAATGTACCAGTACATATGTCGCTCGTTCATGCTGTTAGTTGTTTTTAATTTTTGATTCACATTTTGGACGTTAGATGACAGCATTGACTAGGCTAAGCTGTGCGAAAGGGTTTTTGTTGGAAGCTGAGTGGGTGCATTGCTTGGTACAACACAAAATTATCACATTTTCAATTCTGTACTCCATAGGGCGCGTAGATTTTTTTTCTTATGTAAATGTTAAAATCAGTCTATTTTTAATGTTTGTGCAAAATAAAAATGGTCAAGCGCAAGAGATTTGGAAGACACTTCCAGGGTTCGCGAGTTCTCATCTAACCCTTACTCCAGGCTTGGTAGTTCCATTTCTCCTGCCACTTTTTTAGTCTCTGTTTTTTTCAGTTTTGAATGTTTTGCAATTCTTAACACTAAACTGAATGCTGCAGGGAAGAGACTCAGCATTAATGCGACTATTAATGCTGCGCCGATACCGATGCTGGATTGGGGTGTTGGATCAGTATCAGCAACTTGCACTGAAATATCAATAACTCTGAAATCGTTAGAGATGACATGCGGTTTGCGCCGTTTTTCACAGGAAATCGCTGACTATCTATTTCGAAAAAGATCGTTAGATTTCGTACTGTGAAACTCCATTATAAACGAACAAAAGTCACCAGAAAAACGCACACTTTCACAACAGAAGACACTCACACTGTCTAGCGAATTTTCGATAGTTTACTACTATCTTCCTCAGGCCTTAAAGTTAGTTTGGACTCTGTTTACATCCCTGTTGTTTTCACCGTTGTCGTCTGCTCGTTCGTTGCCATGCTCGAAACTTGGTGCGTTGCATAGCCTCCCGATTTTTGCAGGCCCACCACGCGAGTTGTGTAGCCTCCCGATTTGTCCAGGCCGATCCAGCGAGCTTGCCACGTGAAGTCCCCACTTCCTACACAACTGCCTGGAATGTTCCCAGCCGATCAGATGTGAAACTCTCGGGTAGGAGGGGCCTTGAATGTTCATAAGAGGAATTCCTTTGGCTTCATGTTGACTAATGGCAATGGATTCGAGGCACCGGAGGTGTCTGTCT
Organism: Lithobius niger; assembly: GCA_023313725.1. Classification (NCBI taxonomy): domain Eukaryota; kingdom Metazoa; phylum Arthropoda; class Chilopoda; order Lithobiomorpha; family Lithobiidae; genus Lithobius; species Lithobius niger. The sequence goes on along the minus strand of JAHWFP010144010.1, from coordinate 64,602 downwards.
CGTGCCATGTTGGACTTGATCAGTGTACTAGTGTCATGCCACCTAATCTTGTGCTTTGTCTCCATGCAATGCACTGCGATGCCGTTATCTTTGACTGCATTCCGAACATTTCCCATGTGTTGTGCAAGCCTCGTTCTTACTCCTTTTCTTGTCTCCCCTATGTACACAGCATCACAGTCATTGCACGGAATTCTATACACTCCCTCGTTGGTGTTATCAACCGACCCCATAGTCATTCAATGTTATGAACATTCAAGGCCCCTCCTACCCGAGAGTTTCACATCTGATCGGCTGGGAACATTCCAGGCAGTTGTGTAGGAAGTGGGGACTTCACGTGGCAAGCTCGCTGGATCGGCCTGGACAAATCGGGAGGCTACACAACTCGCGTGGTGGGCCTGCAAAAATCGGGAGGCTATGCAACGCACCAAGTTTCGAGCATGGCAACGAACGAGCAGACGACAACGGTGAAAACAACAGGGATGTAAACAGAGTCCTATCTTTAAGGCCTGAGGAAGATAGTAGTAAACTATCGAAAATTCGCTAGACAGTGTGAGTGTCTTCTGTTGTGAAAGTGTGCGTTTTTCTGGTGACTTTTGTTCGCTGACTATCTACTGTCTTTTAACTGTTCATTACCATTCTAAAGTTTTTAATTGTAATAATTATTATACTTTTGAAGAAAACTACACTCTTATTACGATAGCTGATACAAAAAAAATTAAGCATTCAATTTAGGACTCCAAGCGTTTCTAGCCCAATACTGACGACCTGTAAGAATTCCATACTTTTCATGGCCTCAAAAATGGTAAATTCCATACCTTTCCAGCTCGCATAAGAACCCAGTGTGTTTCATTTTCAAACATCGAGATATGTATCGGTCATCAAAATGGTATTTCACCATATTGGTGCATTCCTAATAAAACCCCAACTAACTTGGAAAGAGGCTTAGTTGTAGAACAAAAAGAAATCCCTAGACTAAATTCTACAATGTACCAATTTACAAATAACACTAAAAAACCCAGCACGTTTTGCATTAGCCGAAACCAATAAAAAGTCACCTCTGATCACGGAAACATGAGGGGAAAAAATCTTATCAAGACTGCTAATGCAAAATTTTTCTTTAACAATCAATGATACAAGCACAGAATTTACCTGATGTAGCTTAAAGGGAATGTATTTGAATAAATCATCATTGGTATGTTCCATTAGTTTTCTGTTAATGGCCCAAAACTGATCAAACTTATCTGAAAAATAAATAATGAACGAAATGAAGTATTTTGAAAACTGGAGGTTTAAACATGTAAGGTGTAATAAGTTCCATGTTTACAAGCAAAAGCATGAATTTTTTAATAATACAATTAAAAAATTAAAGAATTATAAGTAATTGTTTCAGCTGTAAAGACTGCTTCATCATTTCTGACAATCCATTCTTTATCACTATCGAACATTATTTTCAAATTGTCAACTGATGAAGGAAAGCTTCGTATCTAATTACAGTACTATCATTAGGCCAGGCAAATAAAATTGTTTGGTTTAATGACGGGGTTTAAAATTTAAGCACCAGGTATTTAAAAAAAAATTTTTAGTTTATTTAACTAATCACGTAAGCTTTAATGCAATCAGCCCAAAAAAGTATGTATATTTTCATAAGATGGTATACATTTTTTCTCCTAACGTTTTTTTTTTAGTTTTTGACAAATAATTTCTCAGTGGTTTGAAATAGGCTTGAAATTTAGACCACTGAAAATCTATTTCAAGCTGGTTAAAATGGGTAATTTACAGTATTGTAATGTCAAAATCAGTAAAATTTGGTTAAAATACAAATTCTGGCAGTGGGATCAAGGTCCAAATAAAAAATTTGAGCAGCGATAATTTGAGGCATCTGCATGCACCTGTAAACAAAATGTTTAACCATGCATGGCCTTACTACCATTAAACCATGAGATAAGAGCATGTTTTTGTTTTTCATGCAACAGAGCCAATTATATCTAGATGGTGCCTGAGGTTCCATCTGTGATTATCCGATCACTCATCACCCTCAAGGAAAATATTATGCATACTTGAATGCCGTTTATTTTGAATTTTTATCCTACCTCTTCTCACTAGTAAGAGGTCTCATATTAACTGGAATACCTCTTCGTCCATTACTGCTAAAATTTTTAATATACATTGCAACAATACAAGTTTAAATGGCGATACTGGCTGTGGAGTACACAATGCGGTGCTTATGGATTGAAACATCAATGTGGGAATGGTCATATGACATTAGAACGCTTCCTAAGGCTATACCAAGCGGGATTTTTCTCACCTATGTCATTCAGTGCCACAGTAAATCCGTACACCGATTTGATTTAAAAATTACTTGCTTGCCGAGCCGAGCTACCGAGCATTATCTAAAGAGAATAGACCGCTAGCATTGGACTGGACACATGTGCCATAGGCTATGCTACGGTATTTTAAAACGCACCTGTTTCGTTAAAATATTTAGTCCTTTTCAGAGTCTCGGGGAAAGTGTGAAATGAAAATAAATCTGCTCTTAATTAATCATATGTATATTATGTAGTGTTGTGACGGTGAAAAGTTTCAAGTGAAATATTTCAAATAAGTTTCATTGAAGCAAAGCAGTTCCAGTCACATACACAGCTCTTGCAAACACTGGCTTGCATGTGCACAGTGGTCCACAAAAAACTGACGACCTAAAATTTTCCAAGTTCAAACTTTTTTGTTAGCACAACACTAACCATATGTCATGAATGCCTCTCATGAAAAAAAAAACCTCTACTTGACTTAGTTATGTAGGATAAAAGGTTCGCCGAGCTACTGATAGCCAGTTAATTGACTAGGCATTAGGGATGTGCGAGTAGAAAATTTTTAATTCGAGTAGAGCCGAGCCGAGCCGAGTTTGCAACAGAAGAATCGAGTATCGAGCCGAGTTCGAGTATTTGATGAAAATATTTTCTTTGCAAGTTTCTCTTCAACTTGGTAAGATAATAAGAACAAAGATGGTGCTTAGCTGACTGTGTGGGTCATGGTTTTCCATTTTTAAGGTTATAACTTGAAAATGATTTCTATTATTGACTTTTAATCTGCACCACTGGAAAGCTCTCGTCGAGACGATCGATTTGGTATATTGGAATGTCAAATTCGGTCAAAAATTGACGAAGTTATTGCATTTTCGCCGGATTCGAGTTTTTCGAGTATGGACGCGAGCAGCGAGCCGAGTTCGAGTACAAGTTTCATACTCGGCTCGGCTCGAATTTTTCGAGTATCGCACATCCCTACTAGGCATCGAAATTTTCTAAGTTCAAACTTTTTTGTTAGCACCCTTCAGAACTGTAACAGGTCAGATGATGTCTAATAGAACGGGTAGTTTTGAAAGGCCCTGTATGGTTCTGGAGGGTGCTAACAACAAAGTTTAGATTAGACAATTTTGGGTCGTCAGATTTTTGTGGACCATCCTGTATTTTGGCCATTTGCTGACATTGTGTCTAGAAATCCTTTCACTCTAACAGATGGTAAGCACCTTGATCTTTTATCTGGAATTGAAGTTGACTTTCCAGTAGATGTTGATGTTTGGGAAAGAACTTATTTGAAATATTTCACATGAAACTTTTCACCATCACAACACTAACCATATGTCATGAATGCCTCTCATGAAAAAAAAACCTTTACTTGACTCAGTTACGTATGATAAACGGTTCGCCGAGCTACTGATAGCCAGTTAATCGGCTAGGCATCGTTATAGCCTTCCTATGGATCTGGCCCAATTGGTTTTTTGTACAAAGATTGGATCTGGCAACATTTTGATTGCAAACACTTTTTGCTACCTCCAGCAACTGACAGTTTCTGGCTCGTTTTGGTCGATCTCAACTACAAACATGCGGAGAACGACCTGTAGTGTTTTAAAAGTCACTTAGAAGGAATTTTAATTGTTGTGGATCTGGCCGACTTTGAAATAAAATAAATTGCCTCATTTGGCCTTCCTATGTACCTAAAGCTTGTTTAGTAAATTTTTGCTAACGCAAATTGTGGGCCTAATTACTCAAATGTAGGCCAAATAACATGTAACGCCAGCAAACTATGGCTGTGCTTCCCAGCATGCAGTGTTACAAATTGCCAACTCTTGACAAAATTAAAGTAAATATTTATTTAAACAGTCAAAACTTTAACTTGGAAGTCACTTACACCTTGGGCCACGATGAAAACTTGGAACCCTAGACCTTCTTAAACCAACAGCCATTTTGCAACGAAACTATGATCATCCAAATTAAATAATTCAGGAGGCTACACAAATCACTCATTAAAGAAACCAGATGATATTTACTGTTTGCTCACCCTAGTGGTAAACATTACTGTTGAAGACCCAAGTTACTATTTCACTTAGAGTGCAGTTCTTGGTAACAAAAGCAGCATATACTAACTATTGACTAGTAACTACACCGATCAAACACCAATTTTGAAAGAGGCTTCAAGCTTAAATGAGGACACAACTAAAACAAATGATGAACCACGCAAGGAAAACAGACCCTCCCTCTCCCACGCGTATGTGTGAAGAGAGAGGAGAGATATTGGATATGTCATGTGGATGAAAGACAGAGAATGGAGTAGGGCTCAAGTTGAAAGCTTTTAAAAGTTAATTAAGTGAAAAAACTAAACTTTTTTTGAGTTTTAATTTTTTTAATCCTGTAAAGGACTTAGTTTGGTTTTCACTTTTTTTTTTTTGGTCTTTTGGTTTGGTACAATATTAACCATGAAAAAAGTCTAGACGCACAAGCAACAAAGATGTAAAAACAATATACAGTACTGGTTATTTCGATCTTTTCTGCAATACCTTCATCAACAAACAGAACAGAAAGCCAAACGGGCTCGAAAAGTGATGAATCAATAGAGATGCAAACCTATTTACATTGCCTTTTGTGTGCGTGTTAAATGCTGCCTATGGACGTTTCCTTTTGGCTGCGTCAGTATGGTTGAGCGGTAGAACTTTGGCCTTTGGTGTCAAATGTTGTGGGTTCAATTCCCACTCAGGCAGTCTGACATATAAGTCCAAATGGCAGCGTAAATAGGTTTGCATCTTTATGTATTTATATACCGTCACCAGACAACAATCCAAAACAACACAGGTAGGTTACACAGATTTGCAACGTAAAGGACAAAGAAGACCAGTTTGTAAACATGGTCAAGCAACCCACAGCGCTGTAAAATTTTGTAAAGTGCACAAGATACTGTAGGCAAGGACAAACCTTATACGGATTTTAGTGCACAAGATACCGTAGGCAAGCACAAACATGGACGGATTTTACTGACAAGTTGGCACTTGTATGGTGTCTCTTTGGCAATGTTGAATGAAAAGATGATCAGTCATAATTTACAAGACAACAGCAATTGATTAGGGTAATGGAGAAGAACTCTTGAGTTATTGGAAGCACACTTGTGCAGTTGAGCACCTGTCGTTCATGCATTCAGGCTTTGAGGAACCATTATGAAGGAACAAATCTGATTTCGATTAAAAACAAGATGGGTACTTAAATATAGAACTTTTGGAAAAACTGAAAATAGGGGGCAAATAAATATTTCGAGAGTCGGAGGTCTAGAGTCTGTTTTTGTGAACAATAATAGACCTAAACTTCAGCTTCCACAAAATGTGATCTCGCCACAACCATTTCACCTTGTTCCTTCGTTAACGGATCTTCGAAGTCCACAGGCACGAACAATAAGTGTGAAACCACATAAGTGTGAACTGTCAAATCACATCTTCCTCAAAACTGCCTTCCAGTACTGCAAACTACTCCACTATCCTAACCCAGTTATCCTGATAAGTCTCAAAGTGGAACATTGTAACTCGACTTGCTCATGTTATCTTTTGTATTTTATTAAGTTTAAAACAACTCTGTGGCTTGCTTGACCACTGTTTACGAACTGTACTTCTCCGTCCTTTATGCAGCAAATTCTGTGTGACCCTGAATGTGTTGTTTTAAATTTGTTGTCTGATGCCTCACAAAATATTGACATATCGTGACAGGTTATAGTTTTTGCACCTTGTCTGTGCTCCTTGGTAATTTGACAAGCAAAAAACCGGACTGCTTTCATCAAGCTAAAAAGCAGAAACTATGGCTTTTCTAGTGGTTATTTGAACATTGCACACCTCCTGCACTACTGGGACGTCAGTTAAGTTTATCAATTGTCGTCATGGGTATTGTAATACTACACTGTTGGATGCATCGAGAACAGCATGTTCGACACAATTAGTGGGGAAGAGGGTATTCATACAAAAAAAAACGGCTGTCCCCCAAATCAATACAATACACATAATAAGTCAGTAGGCTTTATGCCAAATCTTCATTCATATTCAAATTGGTCCCAGTGGCGATCGACGCTTAGTCACCAGGGCCAGTCCATCCCTGACAAAAAAAAAGTGACGAAGTAACAGAGAAGTCGGAAATGAAACTGCAGTATACTACACAAATTTGAGATGGGATGTTAGCATGGCAAACCTTTATTTACTTTTCAAAAGAACATTATGAAAAATAATTAAAACGGGGTACCATTCTGTAAACCGAGCCATAGTTGGTTGTGATCTTTTTTCTGCATGTTACTGATTATCTGGCCACGATGTTTTAGTGCGTCTGCCTCTTTAATCGAACTCATGAAATGTGATTCTACAGCTTCTCTGTTTGGACAGTGCAGACATTCTGTTTCAGGAAAACCCTAAAGTAGAAATCGTAATGGATGAAATACAAAAGCAAGTGTAATAGGTATCGACTGCGAAACGGCCGTTATTATGGAATTCAAGTTTTTGTAGCCTTTACACATAAAAAAAGTAACTACCTGAAAGTGTACTGTGATACTCCAGGGCAACACTGCATCGTAGGCATGCAAATCAAAAAGCACACCAATTGGGCAATACCTGAAAAGGAAATAATTTACACGTGAACAAAATAACTAAGGCCACTACGATACCGTCATCTGATCGAGTATACTACAAATATTGGCAATATTGCAACACCTCAACCGCTGATTATGCATTACAGGAAAGGCTACATTTTCACTTACGGTAGGTTTTTTGTAATGCAGCACCAAAAGTTCTGGGTTACAAAAAAGTAAGTGAAAATGAACGAAAACCAAAGTAAATCGTCCGTACCATCGGTATTTGAAGAGGCTACATTATTAGAAGAGTACAGGTAGCCAATCAGTACAAGGGGTGTATGTTTCACACGATGTGCAGGAGGTCGATGCTGGCACAGCAGTATTGCAGCATAGCAGTACTGTATGAACAGCAGTATTGTGTGCATAGCAGCATTGTGCACATGCAGCAGGGAATCGAACCAGTATTTTTTGCTTCGGTTTTTGGTTACTTTAGCAATTTTATTTATTTCAGTTATGTTGCGGTTCGGCTTGAACTGTTATTATTATATAGATATATAACAATTTTAGTTTATAACCATTTTATTATATTTACTTCAATATTAACGACGTACCCAGTTAGAAGCGCCGGGCGCTTAGCAAATTTAAGTGGAGGGCACTTCTATCCGGAGGTAAAAAAAAATGCCACTAGCGCATACCTTAATACCAGCTGCTGTTGGCCATCCAAAACGTTTATTATCTTGTAATCCAAAAAAAAAGCTATTCTGCCTTTTAGTACTGTGTACTATGTTTATACTGTATACTTTTTAGCACATTTAACGTTGGTACCGTAAATAATCAGCAGTGCACGCTGCTCGTCCATGAAAAACGCCATTGCCATAGCGCACGCTAAAGCAGCTTATCAGTTAATTGCTCCACGCACTCTTCTCTCATCATCACCATCATCTGTGAAGGAACAGGAAATTGAAGCAGAATGGAGTAGGCGATCAACAATGCGATCATGGAGTAAGGAAGACGTTTGCTATTGGTTGCTATTAATTAAAAGTTGATTTGAAATAACGATATAACAGTTGAAACGAGCCTCAAGTTTTCATGAATTATTACAAGATAGGCATGGCAAAAATTGGGAAAATTTCGATATTTAACTCGGTTTTCACATGATTTGTATTACTGCAGCTGCCGAGTTTGGTGGGCGAACGTTTAGGCTTATAGTGAAACAGGCCTTTTTTTTTTTTGTTTTAACGTGCAAAAAAACTCCTGTATAACCCGCAGGCCGATTTTTTTATTTATTTATTTTTTTAATTTAGCGTATTTTATGTAGGCACTTATAAATGAGGACAAAAATAATAAAAAGAGCCAACATTTCATGTGGTGGGGGGCACTTCTAACTGGGTAAATAAGGTAATTGAATCATTCTTTATTTTATTTATTGTAACATGAAAATTAAGAAAGTGTTGAACATTTTCAAATTCAATTTTTTTTTTCATTTTCTTCTTTTTCTCTTTTGTCTCAGTCAAGACGACGACCAAAAATGATGTTAGGCAGACATGCACGAATCGAAAAAAAAACCATTGTTATATTTCGGTTTAGATACGGTTAATGCCACCTACAAGTTATTTGATTCTGTTATGGTTCGGCAATTTCGAACAGTTTTTCCCTACCCACAATAGAAACTGACACTTATCACTCCAGCACGCATATGCCATGCTAGCATCAATCTATTTGATTGTTGTCTCACATACCTTTGATGAAGGACCAATCGTACATCCGTTGATTTTAGTCTTCTGTACAGCCGTACCGGCTGAGAAAACTATTGCAACGACTTTGTCCGTCCGGCCGTCGCTTTTTTTCAACTTCGCAACGGTATCAGAAATTGACGACCACTGTTTCGATTCAGTGTTAAAAATTAGTTAAATAACATGGCAAATTAAAACATCGTTGCCTCCTTATAGCTAATAGACTTCTTCGACGTAACTAAATTAAATAATAACATTTCATCATCGAATTGAAATCCTGAAGATTTGTGTTAACGCAGCCGTAAAAACAAAAACATTTTAGCTTCGTTTAAAAGAGTCTTGTCGCATTGCTGCATGAATGAATAGGCTTACGATCGAACCAAATTCTCCATTAGGCCTATCTGCTACTTACGAAACCAAAACTGCCGTTAAAAAAATTAGGCCTAAAAAGTGAAAATTAGATTAAAATCACGTTACCATGGCAATGTCAATAGTTGCTACGAGTCGCTACTGCAGAGTTTTTCCTGTCTCTTCCCTACTACCACTGATCTATATTAGGCTACGTTGCGCATTACGTTGTATTGTGTAACAGTGTGCGCGGAGGCATACCGTGATGCAAAAATGAATAGGCTTACTGTATACAATCCAAATATCTCGTTAGTTGCTACTTACGAAATTAAAGTTGTAAAGTAGGCCTAAATGCTGACAATTATGCCTAAAACGTAAAATAAGCTTAAAAGTTAACACATTTGTAATGGGCAATTCTGATGGTTACTGTTTATAGATTATATAATAGAGATAGCTGTTTTAGTGCATGATAGAGGTGTGCGCCGCAACATTATAAGTGGACGAACTGTACAGAAGACCAATGTGACTAGATAGTCGCTGTAGCCCCTAGTTTTTAATATTATTACTTTGATATTATTTGATATTTTAATCTCTGAACAGCTATTGTAGTATAATCACTGTTTACAGCTGTACTACAGATCAGATTGAATACTTCCACCCAATTAGCCTACATTATAACTAAAAAAAAAAATGGGATACGAAGGCCAGATCATAAGGGAGAAAAACGACAGGTTTCATTCCCTTCCTTCAAGTGGGTAAGAAGCTAGGATTCTTTCTACAAGTCAGTTATAAGCCCAATGCGCAAATACAGTCCTTAAAGACAGTGAAAATAACACTGGCCGTGACAAAATGGTATGTCCTTCTAACTGTCTCAAGAGGGGTAATGACCTCAACCAACAGATTGTAGAACCAGTTTAGGTATAAACTGGCCAAAGTTGCCAAAACTTATTTCGTAAATGACATATCCTCTCCAGATTACATCAATATAACTGTATGGCTCAACTTATGCAACAATTGAAACAATGTCGTGTCTTACCATTTCAGAGGAGTACCATTATATTCCAACCACATTTCATTGTCTTGGTATTCGGCAGAAACAAATCGTGCAAAGTGTTTCCGTACTTTGTCGCACACCAGAGGAAAGTAGGTTTGTCTTGGCACCATCAACTATTAAAAACGAAAAAGTAAGGAACGGAAAGTTTAACAACGTTTAAAAGTACAAAATGATTAGAACAGCAGCTACACCAGGGCTCCCACTCTAAAATCTAAAATTTTATTTCATAATAAAACTGTCCTCAAGTTTATGAAAAACTGACACCTGGTTACAGTTTTTAATAAAAAGTTGTCAGGCAATACTAAAAACTCATGCAAAAATAGTTGCTTCTACACTAGGGCAAATCTTGATCTGGACACATGCAATACACTCTCTTCACAGAAAATGGTAAGTCCCATTGCCTGTGTTACTAGTGCAGCATTCCTGACAATTGATGATTCTATCAGAGAACTTCTTTCTTGAAGGATAACAACTTAAGTTCTCCATGAAGAATCTGACGAAGCTGTGCTTACAAATGGTATATCTCCTTTGCGTACGGTACTATCGACTGTTTTAGTGCTTACATTTAGATCCCAAACTATGAAACATTTTTTGTCTTCCAAATCTGTTCCTTCCATCCTCTCTCCCTTGCGTAACCATTTTCCTTTTCGGGCTGTTCAATGCGGAAGGGTTATGAAAGTTAGCACAGCTTCATCGGATTCTTTTAGGAGAACTTCAATTCTCCTGCAAGAATGAAGGTGGTGTCTGTTAGAATTATCAATAATTCTTTCATTCATCCCCCTAGTTATGCTAACAAATAGGACCAAAATGGATTTATAAAAGTGGACCAGGGTCCTGTCTTCTAGAGGAAACATTTTCCCCAGCATCTTTGGTAATACGCAGCACCTAGCAGCCACTACCATCCATAAAGAAAGCACTCGAAATTGCACTGTATCAGTACTCACTACCAGTAAACACGCGGAGTTTGTGCACTCATCAACCGATTTTCACCATTTCTATATCTCCAATTAATTCCAGCAAGATTACTCGCATAAGAGCTTCGAATGCAAGATGTGTACAAAATGCACAGTTGTAATGCTTGCCTTTTAAAACTCTGGAAAGAGATCCTTCAGCAACAACTCCTGCCTCCAAGCATAAGGCAAACCTGAATCTTCAAATCGGTTTCAAGTCCAAAAGGCAACGTAAATAGGTTTGGATCTGTATTTATTTAAAACTCTTGTTGAGCTGTCGGTTTTCCGTCCCATGTATTGCCCATGAAATTACGGATAGTGTGGAAATCTCCAACTATCACTAAAAGCAAGAATTGCTAAAAGTAAACTTAACACTAATAACTTGAATCTTTCAAGATTCTTCCAAACGATTTTCGTTACTTTTGCGTATACACAAACTAATACAAAAAAAAAACTTGCAAATATAACACAAAAGCTTCAAAAATAACAAGAGAAAAAGGAAAGATAAGAGGATTTCTGGGTTGCAAGAATCACCCATGAAAAAATAAACCCCTCCCCTAACTACCATTACCCAGTTGAAAATTAATTATGTTAGCGCTACCACACAGTGATTCATCACCACAATACATTTTACACTATAATACAAACAGGCATACATAAACAGAAGAATACAACAACTTTTAGACAACTTTCCTACACGTGGCCAATTGCTTAGACTTACGTAATAATTATCTGGTTGCTGAATTCCACTACTTTCATTGGATGACAACTGAAAGCAAACTGGTAAGCGACCATCCCAAATTTCACGTAATATTTCTCTGTCATCGGCCATGTCTTAGCCTTGGGCAACAAGGGTAACTGCCTAAAAGTAAAATATAAAGACATTCATGAGTAAAAAAGGAAATCAAGTCAACACAACAAGATAGTGTCGCAGGCTGTCAGCGATTTGGACCGAGGTCCACCTAGATTGTATTGGCGATTTTTTTTTTTTGTCTCTCCCTAACCCCATATACTCGTACCTCTTTGTACGGAATAGAATAAATTTAAAATAATGATAGTGGGGATAAGTTGGCACCCTAGTTTTCCACATTTCTTTTAATCAGGGTTTTTGGTCAACGATACCAACGAAACCACAGCACTGGCTCGGTAAGGCGTTTTTAAAAGAGAAATTTGCAGTGTTATGGCATTGATTAGTGTGAACCGATAGGCAGGGCCACAGCCAGGGCGATAAGTAATATTTTCAACATACCGGCGGGAGGTATGGCTGACAAAGAAAAGACCATTATTAGTACAGCAACATAGAGAGTAAGCCCACACAAAAGGGACATTACTTGAACCGAGACGTCTCAAACTTAAGCATAATAATACACAACCAAAGCTAGGCTTATATCAATCGATCACAATTGTAACGCTCAAATTCAAAAACAAAAATACACACTGTACGGTATTTTGCGAATTTTCGATAGGCCTAATAGTCCGAGTGGTGTTAATTTCGGTCTCTCCTATCTTCTTCAGGCTTCCTTTCTTGTGCTTGCTTCTGTTTTACCTTGTCATGAGTGCCAGTGTTTTTGAAAATGCGTGGAAACCGTTGTCCACTGTACTTCTCGCGTGTCGTCTGCTTAACGCTCGCACGATCCCATTTGAGCGAGAGGTGTGCCCCCAACTCTTTACTGATTAGGAATTTGATGTTAGGGTTTGACGGCCCTTGAAGATTCATGAGTGGTTGTCCGCTCGCCTCACAGTGCTGAATCGCCAGCGATTCAAGTCCTCTTAGATGTAAATCCCTCTTACTATTAGACACCAGCAGAGTAGTTGTTTGGTCCCAATCGATTTTGTGCTTTGTACTCATGCGGTGGGTGGCGATGCTGTTTGCTTCATTCTCGTTTCTTACGTCAGCCATATGTTGTTTCACTCGAGTGTGGATTCCTTTTCGTGTTTCTCCTACATAAACTGCCTCGCAATAGTAAGAGGGATTTATATCTAAGAGGACTTGAATCGCTGGCGATTCAGCACTGTGAGGCGAGCGGATAACCACTCATGAATCTTCAAGGGCCGTCAAACCCTAACATCAAATTCCTAATCAGTAAAGAGTTGGGGGCACACCTCTCGCTCAAATGGGATCGTGCGAGCGTTAAGCAGACGACACGCGAGAAGTACAGTGGACAACGGTTTCCACGCATTTTCAAAAACACTGGCACTCATGACAAGGTAAAACAGAAGCAAGCACAAGAAAGGAAGCCTGAAGAAGATAGGAGAGACCGAAATTAACACCACTCGGACTATTAGGCCTATCGAAAATTCGCAAAATACCGTACAGTGTGTATTTTTGTTTTTGAATTTGAGCGTTACAATTGTGATCGATTGATTTCGAACATTCAAAGTAGAAGATGGTTCATTTTTTCGCTAGGCTTATATGGTTGGATTAAGCAGAGTGGTTCACTGGTTGGGAGAATGTTTGTCACAGGCTGCCTTCCAGCCGTTAACTGTGCGGGCCTTTACCGCACCCCGCTGTACATGGGGCAAGGTGGCCTGATGGTTAGCATGACTGTCTCGTGTACCAGAGGTCCCGGGTTCGAGTCTGTCCTCAGCCACCCCTGGCATTTTTGGAAATAGAAGAGCCTTGTGATGTCTCGTGTTCATGTTGATTGTGGCATTAATTTCTGATGGGATTTACCAAGCAAAATAGTAGAAACCTTGAGTACTGTAATAATTCTCTTGCAACGATCTGATGGTTTAGATTTGTTAGTTCGGATTGTATTTTGGTCTGTGTCTGTCTGTACTGAACTTTACAAATTCAACGTACGATGCATTTAAAAATTTTAAAAGTAGGACAAAAGTAGGACATTTACCAAAAAAAGTAGGAAAAGTACGACAAGTGGAAGGCCTGCTGATAAAAGATCTAGCAGCAAAAGCGACGACAATTCCACGGTCTTGCGAGCTTTTCGAGGTGGCGGAGACGGCGAGAGTGAGGCTGAAGGAGGCGGTGAAGGAAGGCGTTGTCCATATGGAAGCGGTGATTCCGACGGAGGTATAGTCTGGGTTCGAGTTACCGAAGTTGATGGCAGATTAGGGGGGTGTGGTAAAATAGACCACTGCTTAAGAAAGAAAAAAAAACAATAGACCTTGGTTGTGGTAACGTTTAGCGATGGATGGTGTTGGTATTGGCCACCAATTGGCCACATTGTTACTTCTAGCCATCACATGTTCGCTGATGACGCCCAGTTAGGAAAGATATTCTCCCCACTTGACAATGATAACTCTCGTGCTGAACTTAACCGTGATCTTTCTAATGTCCATAATTGATCTACGGCTAATGGCATGGCACTTAACGCTAATAAATGCCAGCACATCATTGTTGGATCACATCAGCTTTTTCAAAAATATCCTATTTACGATCTCAGTCATTATAATACTATATCTGTTAATAATACTACGCTTAAAACTTGCAATTCTACTAGAAACCTCGGTATTATCTTCGATCAGTGCCTAACTTGGGAGTCGCATATTTATACACAATGTCGTGCTGCCATGCAAAGGATTAGATTTCTTTTTAAGTTTAAACATTTTCTGAGCATTAGGACCAAAGTTAAACTTTCCTCTGCCTTAGTTATTCCATTGTTGGATTACTGTGATACAGTTTATTTTAACGCCACCAAATCCTCCCTCAATCAGACTCAGAGGATCCAAAATGCGTGTATACGTTTCATTTTTAATCTTAAAAAGTTCGACGGTGTAAGAGACTATCTTAAAACTATCAAGTGGCTCCCTATGGCTCAGAGGCGTTCTTTGCATTCTCTCACAATTGTGTACAAGTCTCTGTATTACAAAGAACCATTTTATTTGTTTACCTTATTTAATTCTGCACTGGCTGATCACAGAACAAGATTCAGTCATGGCCGCCCTTTCACTCCCCCTCGCTGTCGCACTACTAAATACCAAACGTCGTTTCTGGTTCAGAGCATGAAGTTATGGAATGATTTGCCCGAAGTCATTAAATCTTGTTCTAGTGTTGGAACTTTCAAAGCTCAATTATTCCGTCACTTGTTTAATTCATAACTTGGTCACCATCCCTCTTCCACTCTTTTTCTTTTTTTTCCCTCTGTCTCCCCCCTCCCCCACTGTATCCCATCTTCTTGTTTACTTTAGTTTTTGCTATTGTCTGCTGACATTGTACATAATTACATGATGGTTTGGGTTAGGTGTAAGAATGGGCCCAGTGCCTAAACCTCGCCCTTTGTGGCACAATCAATTTTTATTCTTGAATTTGTCGATCTTTTTCCCGTGCTACAATAAAGTTTATTATTATTATTATTATTATTGCTAGCTTGGCATTTTCTGTGGTTTTGTTGCACTCTACCAGATATTAGGGTAGGTCAGTTAGGTTGGGTTTAAAAAGATTTTTATGCCACGTTAGATCCCTATAAGTTACCATTATCGAGACCTTTTTTTTTTTTACATGGCAGTAGCCCATGTTTAATTTTGGACTAACTAATCAGTAAAAGCGGGCGAGAGTAATACTCCAAAGCTTAATAATGGTCAGTTTCATTGAAAGCAGGGATCAGGTAAACCTGTCACCTTGGACAGGTGCGAAATGGTGTTACACTGTTAGGATGAAGAGTAGCGTCGGTTCGTACAAAAGTGAAGTGATTTGGCGTGGTGCCCCTAATCATGATAATTACCGGACTAACTACTCTCATCGAGAGAGAGAGTAGTTGGTCCAAGCTGTCACAATCAGTGGATCTCGATGCGGGAGGGGCATTAATCGTGATGTCACATTTCGAAACTCACTTTTCATCGATGGAACGCCGTTAAAATTGAAGCTGACGAACTGTTCTTGCTTTCTTTCTTATAAACTGTTGATTTTTTTCAGCCAGTCCACGAAAAACTTAAACGACAACAAACCGATAAAATAACAACTACCGCCAAGAGTATTTCTGGAACTCGCGGGCCTAGGCCCTCAGCCCCAGATACACTCACAATCGCCATTCGTCTACTTGTGGTGCCCTGAATTTTAAATATCCATTACCCCTCCCCACTCGAAACTTTTTAGCTTACTTAGCAGGACATGGCCTCATCACAAAATAAGATTATGCAAGGCAGTATTTTTTTTCCGTCTTGCTGTCCTACTAGTAGTTTGTGACGTGCCTGGCCCCGTGGCCGTTTCATCCACTGACCTGTAAGGCTTTCGCCCCTTCAGCAAGAGCGGCTAAACTGAAAACCAATTTAACGAAAATAATTTTTCATCCACATAGAAAAATGTTTCACGATATCCACATAATTTTTACAACAAGAAAAAACTATTTCTGACACTTTCTGAGACTTCCTATTACCAAATGCACATTTTCTTTTCTTTTTCTAATTTCGGCACCAGATGGCACCTCTCACATTTTTTTTTTTTAGCAATGACGTCAGATCAAATGGCCGCTTGGACAGGGAGAGATATTTTTGCCGACTGTAAATTATCTGAATAGTTAGTGTTGGAGACAACAAATAGATTTGATAGTCTTAAGATGAAATTGTACGACGAAAATAACTCCAGCGGAATGGACGAAGATATTATCATCAACGATATCGAGGACTCTATGGACGAAGTGGGTGTATTGGCTGATGACGATACGGCTGATCTTCCAACTTCTCTCATAGCTACCAATGTTGCTGGTAGAATTTTTCAAGAAGGTCCGGAAAAGGTGAGATTATGACTAATTGCGTTTAATAATACCTTTGTTTTACGACTATATATGGGAAAAGAACGTAAGACGTTTTAGTGAAGCTGTCATTCAGCTGAGTGTTTTTAAGCTCGCTTGTTGTCGCATCTTTCGCTCCATCCGTCTACTTTTTTTTAGTGGCTTTATTTACAAATTACGATATAATGTTTAGGCAACACAGCCAAGTGAAAAAGATTTAATAAATGTAGACATGTGGTTTTTTAAAATTATTTTTTAATTGGTTCCGTTCTTAATTGCTCTCGTATAGGGATGGCATGATAAAATAACTTATCCCAATATAATTTCTAAAATTATCGCGATAATCGATAATATCTCCGTAAAACAAATGGAACCACTTCCACAGCGGCTCCAAGCGCGTCCACCATCGATCTGTATACGTTGGTTGTACTATTTCCGTTGGTGTAAAGGATAAATTAAGGTCGCTGTTTCTCGAAAATAAGGTCAGTTTTTTCCAAATTTACCTAACCTAACCTAACCTAAACTAACCACATAACACCAGAAACCGCAATTAAAATCTTAAACCTTTCTAAACTTCACGCGCCGGAATCTAGATAGGTCGGCCATCATGCTCGGAGCTTCTGTGGAAGTGGACCCGTGCAACCTTCACGAATATGAATTGTGTGAGACTTGCCATGTTTGGTCAGTAGACATAAACATGCACTTGCCATTGTTCATTGCTTCCTCGCCATGCAGAAACTGATTAGCAGTCGTGCTGCTACTTAATGCTTAACAGTTTTTTGCACTAACTTTCCAATCAGCTAAAGTGGCTAGCAACTGTTGGTTGGAGAGCCTTTGTAATTACGCACGCAACTCCTCAAACCGTTTGTTTATAATATAACTTCACAAACTTTAAAAACTGACTAAATTAAATTAAAAAAACAAGTTAATGTAAATAGTCAGTCAATCTAGACACGCTGTTGCTAGGGAACAGTAGTTTGGCACATTTCTTGGGTCCACTACCGCAGAAGCTCCAAGCAAGATCTATCTAGATTCCGGCGCGTGAAGTTTTCCGGCTAAGTTTTTGGTTAAGTTTTCTGATGTTATGTAGTTAGCCGCAGCGAGGCTCGTAATTTTGAAAAAAAACTGACATCATTTTCGTGAACGGCGACCTTGATTTACCTTTTACAACAATGGCGATAGTACGACCTTCCACATATACAGATCGATGGTGGACGAGCTTGGAGCCGCTGCGGTAGTGGTTCCCATTTCTGGGTTCTGTGTAATATTACGTTTCACAAGTGGTTGAGACGTCTCTTATCAACGTCAGGTCAAACCCGATGATCTATCCGTACATATGTGGGACTGAGTATGTGTTCATGAGGGGTATTTGAAATTATCTGATGGCACACTGTTCAATGATGCCCATCTTTGTGGGCTAGAATCTCTTGTCATGAGACAATTCCAATGTCTGATGGCAAAACATTTGGTAAGTTGACGTGAATAGTGGTGTTTTTTGTGTTGTTAATCATTTCTGTTAAATGAATTAAACCACCCACAAGTAGTCCCCAAAGCAGAATTTTCTGCCACTGTCTGCGACACCACTTGTCGGGGAAGAATTATCTGCAGCTAATCTGTTTTTTTCGTATGGTTACCCACAAGTTTATTGGTTTTTACTGAATAATTTTTCAGTGGTTTATCCTATTGAACTGGCTCTTCCATCAATGGAAAGGTCTCGTCGAGACGATTAAAATGCTGTATTGGAATGTCCAAATTGGTCAAAAATTGATGAAACGGCAGATTTTTGGTCAAAGCGGCACGTTTTGTCTTCAACTGTGCCAGATTATCTGCGACGTAGTCGCACGTTGCACCCCATTCTGCGTCCCGGCAAATAGTGGCAGGGACCACCTCCAAAAAAATATTTCCGAGAATTCACAAGCAAATTATCTTAGGATGATCTCTCAGTTTTCATTCTTAAACAAGTATGTAAATATTGCTTATGTTGTTAGCATTAATGGTATGTTAACTAGCTCAAAACCGGACTGCTTTACTAAGCTAAAAAGCAGAAACTACTGCTTGTATCCAGGGCTCCATCCCACTGAATGTTAGACCCCCATATTTAGGCTTATTATGTGGGTGTCTTTAACATTCAGTAGAGTGGCACCCATACAAGCAGTAGTTTCTGCTTTTAACTTGCTGAGGCCAGTTTGGTTTTGAGCTTGTTAATTTACCACCAGCAAGGTGTGTTAAGAAAAAGGGCGCGAACGTTTGTTGTTCGTCCTCAGGCTTGGGAGAATGGCTAGACTAGACAGCCACATGCCGATTGTGAAGCACGTGCTACTGTTGTCGCAGCTCTTCGTGTTCAATATATCACCGTTACAAGACGTGTCTGGTGTGCTTGCAGTAACTTGGGTACGCTACGTATGTGGTAGGGAAAACAATTTCACTGTGTTTAGCCTAAAGTTCGGCTGGGTGACGGCATTGAGACATTCGTTTCCGACAACCTGAAATTAGATCGTCGTCGTCGTAGTTCATCCTACGCGCTGCTACACTAGATAAATATACATAAATAATGTATGCTATTTACCCAGCAAGGTGCCTATGCTCTCATCAGCAGAGTTTTCTCTACTGATGAGCCCAAGCAAGAGCGAAAGTCAGTCAGTCTATGGATCTCTACGGGTGAGAGAAGCTTAATTTTTAAGTGGTGAGCTACCATTGATGGCAAGTTGCTAGAAGATATAAATAATGCCACAAATTTTAGTAGCAGTAAGGAAATTAATCGTAGCACATATTGCCGCTATATAGCACGCCCGAAACCCATGCGTGTTTACAAAATCCGCAGCTAGATGGCAGCGCCAGTTCGCAGGCCCACGTCGCATAATAGCCTGCAGACAATAACGTGATCGCTGCCCATGCTGATTTGATAAACATTTTACAATCGATCACAAACACTATAATGGCACCAAGTTCTCGGAGGTCAAGCTAAAACGTTTACAAAATCATATCAGGGTTCGATGAACATCTTGGGGCGAATTGTACAAATGTGATGCAAACTGAAGAGGCAAAGCAATGGAATTGCTGCAAATCGATAGGCAAGACCCACTGCGCATTGGTACAGGCGACATGCATGGCAGCCACCCCCCACACCCATGCAGGGTAATTCTTAGCACCCCCCACGTCCGGAACAGTTCCATATTCGTCATTTACAACTTTGCAAATTGCCCACCAATGGCCAAAGCAATCAAAACACTGACAATAAGCCTACAGTGGATTTTCCACAAAACAAAATTTTCTAGTTGTTGGCACGAAAATATGTACTACCTGCAAATTTGTTGCATTTAGATCCTAGATGCTCACTTTAGGTCTTAGGGTTTTATGCTCTCTAGATCTGGCCAGTTGCGCAATCCCACTGCGCATGCATCGTGCGCAGCCCTCCTATAAAAGCTTTCGGCCCGGCTGCCATCTGTGTTCCTCAAGCTCTCGTCGCAGACGGTCACTCCCTCTCTCCGGCTCCATCCTTCGCTCGAAAGATCATCCTTCATTGAAAGAAGATACTTTGCCTGATGACGACTCCACACAAGACGTTCCTTCGCCCGCATACTTTGCCGAAAGAAGATCTTTCGTCACAAGATCCTTCGTCGAAAGATCATCGGCTTAAGGGGTTAACTAACATCTAGGCTGACAGTGGACCCGACTGCATCACGCAAGACTCCGTCTCCTCCAGCCAGCCCCCACCTGTGGATCTCAGCATCGTGACTCTCCTATTTCCCTCACCGCCTAATCTGCCCTCAACTTCGGCAACTCGGACCCAGACTATTCCTCTGTCGGCATTACCACTTCCATGCGGACAACGCCTTCCTTCACCGCCTCCTTTGTCTTCTCCTTCGGCCTCACTCTCGCCGTCTCCACCACCTCGGAAAGCTCGCAAGACCTTGGAATCGTCACTTTTGCCGCTAGATCTTTCATCAGCCACCTCTCATCATACTCCGATACCGATACCGAACCGATACTCCTGGTTTTGTTTATTTTCAATAAAGTATTGAGGTTTTGTTAAACTTTTTGGGGGAGCCAGTTCGCAACCCGGGGTAACCCGTCACATGTTGCCCGCTACCATTCATTGACGAGGTCAACTGTAAATGCAACAAATTTACAGGTAGTAGATATTTTCGTGCCGACGACTAGAAACCTTAATTTTTTCCTGGTCAAAATTTGTTTCTATCGTCTCACCGAAAATGTATACTACCTGTAAACCCACCCTACCTCCCCTTTGAGTTATCACCATGACATATCGAGAGGAAAAAAGATGGCGGCCGCTCCCGGGCCGAACGCTTTTATAGGAGGGCTGCGCATGACGCATGCGCAGTGGGCTTGCGCAACTAGCCGGATCTAGAGGACGAAAAACCTCAAGACAAAAAGTGAGCACCCAGGAACTAAATGCAACAAATTTACAGGTAGTATATACAGCGTGGTCCAAAAGTCGGGCCTACGTGAATATATCCTAAATGGTGTCAAACATCCTGAAAACAAGTTTATAGTAATAATGAGTAAACAGCGGGGATTCAGATGAGTGTAAAGATGATGACCTTGAAGACCTCCATCAAGGTCATCGCGTTGCTAACTTCTAAAGGAAGCACCGTAGACCATCAGTGCAAATTTGAAAGTTGTAGGTAATCATTAAAAACTGCCAACCCAAGAAACAGAATGGAAATCCATGTAGAAACGCCAAAGTTATGTGCAAAATACCCTTTTTGCACATAAACTTCACTGCAAGAGCTACTTGTCAAGCAGTGAAGCAAATGGAAAGGTTAGAAGGCCGTGACCAGCAAGCATCTCCGGTCTGTTGTACACAGTTATCCCAACGCTGTTTATTTCATGTTTGTTGTTTTACGGGTATTAGCCAGTATTGTGTATTTCATTACGTGAAATTTGAACAATGTTTCTGTCACCATTTTATTGTTCAGAACCAACGGGTGTGGTATGTGGTCACATATGTTATTAGTGGGTTCTAAACAAATAACATGGGCGTACATAACTGTAACGAACTTGTAAATAAATTTATTATAAATAACTTTGTAAACAACTACAAAAGTTTCAAACTTGCAATTTGAAGGCTGTTTTCGTAACCTGTACTATTGAGTCAGAAATGGAGGATTAATTTTGACCAACAAAGAGGGGGGGGGGGGGGGGGGGCTTAAGGGCTCAACTTGGACCATCACGTTTCTGTGGAATAAAAATAAGATGGAAATCACTCAAGAAGGTGCTCGAAATGGTGTCCCATCTCATTGCGGCATGCTTGTGCCCGTGACGTTGTGGAATGTAGTACCCGTTCGAATGTTGCTGCTGGGATGGCTCTACATGTTGCACGTATCCGTTACTTTAGGTCTTCAGCTGTTGTTGTGGGGGTTTCATATGAAAGGATAAATCTCGACTGCATTTGCAGATTTATTTACCTTCGCAAAGTATTCCAGTGGTCTTGAATTCGAAGCGTTGTCCCGTCTTCCAACGGCGGTCACAAGACGTCTTCCCCAACTCCAGCGGTCACGTCACTCGCTGTACACGGCCGGGTGCCGATCATTTTGTAGTTGGTTGCCTCCGGGAGTTACTAGTCCATCGCTAGAATCAGTTTTGGTCCCTGCCTAAAACTTTCCCTATCTAGTGGACTAGCCTAAAAACACCCACTCCTGAAGCACACGTCTTGACACGACGACATCTTGTTTACCAAGCCCAGCGACAACACACTGCACGTGTCGCAACAATGTCGTGCCTCACTCAGTGCAGTCTGGGGACAAACCGCCAAAATGGTTCGCGCCATTTTTCCTAACATAACCCCCACTCGTGGCCAGGCTGCAAAACCTGAGTGGGGTCTCACTTCCTGAGACAGACACTTCTGGAGGTCTTGTCGACTTCTGTCCCGGACAGTTGCTTGTCGACCTCTTCATTAGCTTGACTTCTTTGAAAAGCTCCTTATCTTGCAGAGACATCTCCTTCTGCTTGTCCGGAGGGGCCTTTGCCCAACGCATCATGTACCCGCTGTGGTCAACATGTGGCATCAGGTTTCCGTCTGCGTCCTTGACCCACTCGATGGTCAAAAGGTTGTACCTCTCTGCGAAGTCTTTCGCCAACCTTGGAGATGGTTCGCTCTGCGATGCTATCTTCCTTGCACCTTCGCTCCTGGCTTCATCTTGCACTGCTCGCTGTGCTTCCGCAAGAGCTCTTCTTTGCCTCTTCGCCGATCTAGGCGACAACTGAGGTTTATGTTGTAGTTTTACAACGTCTGTCTGGTTTCCCAGCATACCACTCGTCTTCGCAGTGGCGATGACTTGTTCAGCTTTTGCCTTCTCTCCTTCGGAAACCTGTTGCACGTCTGTAACTTCTGAATCGGATGCTCTACTCGTCTCTGTAGATGAAGTGGCCCGTTCATCTCCCGCTACTATCTGGTTGCGGCCTTCCCCCACTATCGCTACCTTTGCTTTGTGGTGAATAGGAACATTATCCTCGGGCTGCGTTACGGCATTCTCACTTCTTAGCACCTCTTCATGGTCCACCATGACTGGTTGCGTGGTATCCATACCACGACTTCTGAATGCTAATTCCAAAACCTTTCCCAAAGCTCTTGAATTTGTTTCACCACCTCGAGCCAATCTCTTCCCACAGTCAATCGCAGTTTGTACACGTTCTTCCAAACGCTCACGGTACCTGACAAAAGTGTTGGTGGTGGGATCAGTCCTCCTTATTGACTGTTTACCTTCCCCCACTATTGGCTTGGGTGGTACGTGTCGACACTGGTTTTCCTTAACTGTTTCCATGAACGGTTTACCACTCTGCTTCGACTTCCCCTTCTTCTCGGGCTTGCTTTGGTTTCTGCTATTTTGCAGTCGCGCCAACGTGGGAATCCTGAAACACATTGACTTGGCTTGTTCCATCTTTGAGGATGATTCGTCTTCCAATGTCGAATCTTGCTTGGACTGCCTTCTCCGACATTCTCTTGCAACATGGCCCTCTTTTTGGCGGGCAAAACACTTGACCTTGTGCTTCAGCTTGGCTCTTTTCTTGTCTCTCTTGTCTATGAAGTTTGGACTTCGCCGAGTTTTGATAAATAATGACCGTATGTTATCCCCATTCTTCTCATTCAACGTAGCACCCTTCTGTGCTTCTTCCCGTAGAAAATTCTCCACATCTCTAGGCATGTAGTTTTCGTCTCGGAATGAGTCCGTTTCCAGGAGAACTTTATCAAACGACCTTGGTAGGTTACCAAGCATGATCAGCGCTACAAACTCCTCAGTCAGACCTAGGCAATCAACGCTTTTAGCCACTTGCACTAGTGTTCTCATTCGTTGAAGATATGCGTTAATATCCTCGTTTTTTTTCATCCGGCACTGAATTAACTCACGGAATGCGTTAAGTAGCATTTGTCGTAGCCTTGTCCCTTCGGCAAACCTTTCCTTCAGGATATTCCACAGTTCTTTAGGGTCACTAACATTAACGTGAGCGTACACTTTGCCAGACCTTCTTCATATTCCCTTCGTTGTGGGTTTTCATCCGCTGGTTTTATTGCCGATCCATCGACATATTTCCACAAGTCCTTGTGACGTAAAACCAAGTTAACTGAAGTGGCCCAGGCATAATAATTCCATTTATTTAGCCTTTCGATGCCGAAGGCGTACGAGTTGTTTATTTCCTCCGTCAGTGCCATTCAAGCATATGCACGCTTGACCTTGAAAATGAAACTTTGCGATCGACGATCTACGGATGCAGTTAAAGTAAGGCGCACATATTTTTCTCCTTTAGAAATGCCAACGTGATCAATTTCTAATAAAAATATAATTACTTTTAACTTCTAATTACGACTTCTGGTAATTACTCTGGAAGCTCTCTTCCCGTTCCGCTTCAATCGTTTCGCCTCTTTTATTTTTCGTCCGTCTCTGCTTCCAAAACAAACAAGATGGCAGCCACGGGATTCCCCGTCTTTTCTATGCTTCGTTCTAATACCGCCCGCCGACGTTTTGGGTTAGATGGGACTCAAATTCGCCTTGAATTCTTGCGTTAACTGGGCCCATAACCCTTTGAAAGGATAAATCTCGACTGCATTTGCAGATTTATTTACCTTCGCAAAGTATTCCAGTGGTCTTGAATTCGCAGCGTTGTCCCGTCTTCCAATGGTGGTCACAAGACGTCTTCCCCAACTCCAGCGGTCACGTCACTCGCTGTACACGGCCGGGTGCCGATCATTTTGTAGTTGGTTGCCTCCGGGAGTTACTAGAATCAGTTTTGGTCCCTGCCTAAAACTTTCCCTATCTAGTGGACTAGCCTAAAAACACCCACTACTGAAGCACACGTCATGACACGACGACATCTTGTTTACCAAGCCCAGCGACAACACACTGCACGTGTCGCAACAATGTCGTGCCTCACTCCTTTGCGGTCTGGGCACGAACCGCCAAAATGGTTCGCGCCATTTTTCCTAACATCATACACTTGTGCTTTAGCGTGACCCTACAGGAAAAAGTCCCAGCGGAGTTAAATCTGGTGATCGAGCAGGCCAAGCCGTTGGGCCAGCTCGACCGATCCACTGTTCTGGGAACAAAGCGTCCAACTGCTGTCGCACAGTTCTACGGAAATGGGGTGGGGCTCCATCAAGTTGGTACCAAATTGCCCACCGTCGCTAGTGGCAGGTTGTCCATAACGTCAGTTACAACGTCATCTACAATGAGTTCAAGGTAGCGTTCCCTATTTAGAGTTCCATCGTAGAATACTGGGCCAATGATGTGGCCATTTAGGATCCCACACCAGACATTAAACCGCCATTGTTCCTGATGTCGGGCTTCTCGCAACCAGTGAGGATTCTCGTCTGCCCAGTAGTGCACATTGTGCGTATTCACGATGCCATCCCGTGTGAATTGCGCTTCGTCCGTCCAACATACATGATTGAAAAATAAAGGGTCGGCAGTAGTTCTTCCCAAGAACCAATCGCAGCACTGCAGACGGGGGTCATAATCTGTTGCTCGCAGCGCCTGATAAAGATGAACATGGTATGGATGGAAACTGTTCCTTGTCAGGACACGTAGGACAGACTGATGACTGATGTCAAGTGCCCTTCCAACTGCACGACTACTGGTATGCGGGTTTTCGGCTACTGCTGCGAGAACCATCACACTATTGTTGTCGTCTGTTGCAATTCGAGGCCGACCTGTTCGAGGATGAGCTACAATGCTGCCCGTTTCCAGGAAACGAGCAAGTGTCCTGTTGAACGTTCGTATTGTTGGATGCCTTTGTTGAGGATGCCGTTCTGCATAAATTCGAAGAGCTTCACGAACATTTTCGTGGCCCAAACCATAGCACACAATCATTCCACGAGTTCTGCATTGGCGTAGGCTGCCATCTGAAATTACAGTGTTCTGTGTATCTGGCTGAAATTGCTAAAGTGCATTTAATTATTTACTCATCAGCCTAACTGAGAGTAGTTGAAGTACGGCTGAACTGCGCTGAAGTGCAGGTAATTAATGTCTCATCAGCCTAACTGAGAGTAGTTGAATTATGGCTGAATTGTGCTGAAGTGTAGTTCTTATTTCTTAATCAGCCTTAGGGATGGGTCATTATTAATGGCGACCGGGGGTGAGGGGGGAGAGGTGTGGAGCTGGATTGACTTCGGGACCGACAGAATTTCGAACCCCCCCCCTTCCACGAGACTGACTAAAATCTTGATCAGCTCCCTATTAACTCAAGATACAAAACAAAACTCTGTTCCTTTTCATTCCCCAGGAAATACGTATAAAAAAGAGGGAAGGTTTCGTATTCCTTCTTAGGCTATCCATCGATGATATCTGTAGTCAACTCTAATTAGTAGATGTGAAAAATGTGCCGTGACAGTTTTTAAAGAAAGAACAAGGCTGATTACAAAATAAAATGTTCCCAAAAACATTGAAAGAATCATATTCCAATGATGAATGTGCCATTGGAGCTTAACCTTTAATGTCCCCTCTAGTTTGTTTTCATCTTCTCTAACTTCCATCCCTTTGCCAGAGACTAACACTTCATGACCCCTTACAAAGACTAGACGAAAGAACCCCCCCAATTACAAAATGACTGCATGGTTCCGAATTGGGAGTAGTTGAATTCCGGCTGAGATGTGCTGCAGCTCAGTTTTCTTTTCGAGCTTCTCCAGCAGTGTGCGGTGTGCTTCACTGCTTGACAAGTAGCTCTTGCAGTGAAGTTTATGTGCAAAAAGGGTATTTTGCACATAACTCTGGCGTTTCTACATGGATTTCCATTCTGTTCCTTTGGTTGGCAGTTTTTAATGATTACCTACAACTTTCAAATTTGCACTGATGGTCTACGGTGCTTCCTTTAGAAGTTAGCAATGCGATGACCTTGATGGAGGTCTTCAAGGTCATCGTCTTTACACTCCTCTGAATCCCCGGTGTTTACTCATTATTACTATAAACTCGTTTTCAGGATATTTGACACCATTTAGGATATATTCAGGTAGGCCCGACTTTTGGACCGCCCTGTATTTTCGGTGAGACAATAGAAACCAATTTTATCCAGGGGAAAATTGAAGTTTTTTTATAATGAAGCTCAAGTCGACCAACCACCTCCTTAGCTTGCCCACCTAACAGCCACTGCTTCCAGCAACCCTCAGTGATGTAGCTACCTTACTAGAGACGAATAATTAAACTACCTTGTAATTAACTGGGACAACCTTTGCTGCTTCTGGCCTTCATAACATCGTGCACTGCTGCCTGCAAGGTAAATGTAAAAACTCGTGGCATGCTCTACGAGAAAAGTCAAGAACTTGGGAGGACATCAAGAGGGCCATAAGACAAGCTTTCAAGAGGCCAGGACGTGTTCACGAAAGGCTGGCAATCATCCAGAACACCAGGAGAGTTCATGCTCAAGCTGCTACGCCAGATGAACAACCTGAAGAACGGGAGTCTCCAAACAAGCGAGCTGACTCGCACAAATGCATGAAAAGTTATGTCTTTATTTCGCACTCATGTGGATTCCCACACCAGAGGAGCTACTTCAAAAGGTCGAAGACCTGCTGCATTACTTCATGCTCCCCAAAAGAAGAGGGGACCCGAACGGAACAACTTGAAGCAAGCAGAAAAGTGTCACTCACACACAACCACAGCAGAATTCTTCATCACACACAAGGACATCAGCCAACTCAGTCCGCCCCTAAGCAGATCATGCTGCAGCCAACTGCTCAAACAACCATGCCTATAAACCATTACAACCACACCACCAGCACAGTAGCGCACCTTCCACCGCACCGCCAACTCAGTCTCGGCCGGACTCGCGGAATCAGTCTCTACTCAGACTCGCCCGCGGCAGATGCTCTTGTCACATTCCCAATAGACCAAGCCGACTCAAGCCATCATCCACCACAAGTCAACTGGAGTTTGTGCTGCAACCGACCAGTCCCTAGCCGTGGCAAAGCCGCGTCATTTGCTACAACCATGTTTTGTACCTTGCCCAAGAGAACTTGGGTGCCCATCACTGCAGATGATGTACGTCAGTCCTCCCAAAGGGATGCTTTCGATACACACCATTGCGTATCAGAAAAGATTCTTTGCAGGTGTGGTCTTGGCTTTCATTGCGAGTCACATAATGACGGAATGATTCTTCAACCCGTACGCCAGTCTGGATATGAAGCCATACACCGGACTGCAACCGACTCTTGCAGATGATCAAGCAGGGCTTATACCCCGAGGTAAAATCCCCATTGTCGCCCAGGACAAGCACCTTAACTTGGCAGTTCACCGTGGTAGACGAACTAGCCATCGACTGTATCCTGGACAACGACTACGCCTGGAAAGTCAAGCTGCACGTGAATTGCGCCAAAGCCATAGGAAACTTTGACGGGGAGGTCAGACACACATTCTCGCTGTCTGCACACGCCGCGTACCCGAACTCCACTTCTTAAAATACACATATTCATCCAAACTGCTGAAGGCCAGGAAAGCTTAACCAACTCACCGAAGGTCAGTTCGCTTACCTAGCAGCATTGCTGTATCAATATAGGGACATTATTCCAGGGACACCAAGAAGAATCCAAGGCATGGAGTATGAAATCAAGCTGAATCCTCAGGCAAAACCACTGAGTCAAAGAGTCTTCTCCACATCGCAACAAATCAAGAAAAAGATTGTGAAATAGACCAGCTGCAGAATATTTGGCTCATTCCCACCAGCAACACAACAGTGAAGATGGCCGCCAAGAAACTTAATAAGGAGTACATGGTCAAGCACGGATCTCCAGCGATTCTGGTGTCGGGCAAAGTTTCATTCAGAAGGTCTTCACCAACCTGCTTGGTCTTACTGGCATCAAACACCAGCGGACGACTGTTCCACTGTTGCCAACGCTCTAGTACGCCATGAATATCTTGCCTCACATTAGTAGGGGTGAAACGCCACACTACTTAATGCATCTAGAAACCCAAGAGTGCCTCTTTACGTCCTCAGCCTACCCGACACTTGATGGCATGACGACAGAAGAATACGCCGACTACATGAGATGGGAGACGAACGGGATGTACGACCTAGCATCAGTTCCCCTGGTGGAAGCGGCCTGATCAGCACAGAAAGACCACTTACAAAGTGAGAGAGCTGGCCAAATATGAAACCACATCCTATCTAATGTGGAGAAGGGAATAGCCAAGAAGGTGGAGCTCATCTTCAAGGCACCATAGGGTCTATGAGAAGAGCTGTCCGGCCACCCACCAGATAACACCCATCAACATTGCAGCTAACATAAAGACAAAGAACGTAAAAGACGTCGAACCTACTGGGATCCAATCACGATGGATCGCAAAGGCCTGCCTCCGCCGTCAGTGCAACCACCAGGAGAACCATGGAGAAGGGGGACGGGTATCATCCCACAGAGCTTCCTGACGAACAGTCGATCTAGCACCCACCCCAAAAACTCCTCAGACTCAAAGCATGACTCTACCCGGATTGGCAGGTGGCTGGCGACCCACCTCACTTCTCGGACTCCGAGAGCAGAGATCACCACAAACCACAATCAACCGCGGACCTCAGACCTACCGGAACGCACCAGACATTGTAGGACACGGAAGGAAGACTCCAGCACACCTGAAGGACTATGTCTGCTTTTTTTGCACGGCACCATTCCAGAGCTTCAGCGAAGAAGACTTGAACGAATGGACGTCCACACAGTAGGCTACCACACAAGTTAAGAAGATTTCACTGCCTAGGTGTGCATGGGGCTAGACTTGGGCAGATTATGGACTGGAGAACGCAACTCCATCGAACGAGATATCATATTTGCACCATTTCATTGACTGTGCACAACGTGAAAGGACATGGTACTAAGATTAGAATAAAGTCGGCACCAGCTTGTCCAACATTTCCGAAGCTCAGGCTCGTACGTAAACAGAGCCGGAGGTAAGATGAACGTCTGGGACACAAATGGAATACAGATTTAAACTCCAGATTGGGCAGCCAAACAGAGCATATGAATGCAAAAGAAAGCACAAGATGTCCAGGGAAGGACTTAAGTTGCATCTTCAGGGCGCAAAACTAAAGAAGGATTTGTGTCCACAGACTAAACACACCCTAGGGACACAACCCTCGCTGAGTTAGTGACGATGAACAGTAGTTACACCTTTGGGGTGCACTTTTTTTTTCATGAACTAAGTCGCACATTTTTCCATGAACTAAGTCGCACTTCCGGGGCGCAAACACTTCTCAGTGATTCTCCGTAGTGACAAGAAGAAGCGCAAGTGAAGCCATCAACAATAGTGCATTGCGGTCTTCCTGTTTAAACATCAGCAATCCACAGTTTTGCAACCGATATTGGTGACATTATCAATCAGCAGGTCATGTGGGATAGTGTCAAAAGCCTAGGCTAGGTAAAAGAAGGTGGCCTGCAACAGGGATTTGTTCAATAACCCATTCTGTGACACTCTAGGAAATGCACAAGGTTGTGTAGAGTAAAAAGGCCTGACAGCCCACCATATTGGTTTAGGTGAAGAAGTTTCTTATTATTGTAGGGAGCTAAGATATGCTTCCAAAGGGATTTTTTCCAATCCTTTGCAGAGGATGCCGGTCAGGCTGATTGGATGATAGTTTACTGGGTTGCTTTTGCACCTGGATTTGATTATTGAAGTGATAAAGGCTTATTTCCAACCAGATGGTAACTTGCATTCACTGATGGACTTCTGCAAAATGAAAAGAACTGGAATTTTGATGTCTTCGAGCTCCTTACGGTTCAGAGAGGGAAGCCCATTTGGACTTCTGATTTGTTTGAATTTGTCTACATCACACACTGTGTGTGCAGAAATAGCACGGCATTATTCGGCATTTGTATTACTTGAATTTTTTTTTTAATCTTAAGAACAATATAAGTAGCGATAGAAATACTCTATAAGCTCTAGCCTATAAACCAGTTACCTTAACAACAATAAAGTATTTAGAAGCTATTACAGTGACAATAATACGAGTCCAAAGAATTAGTAGACTGTCGTAAAATAACAAAGCATGCATAAGTCATTAGGTTGGTTTCGCATGTGACACATTCAGAATAACTGCTCCTTTGTTTTTCTAAAAGATGATGGGCACTATATTATTTAATAATGAGAATTCCAAACATTGACATTTCCCAGCAATAAGCAATACTATTCATCCTGTCATGTAATAGATGCGCTCCAGGAGATTTAGACGCACTTTTTTCTTTTATTTCCATTTGGCCCCTACTTGGCACTCTGCCCAACCCATTAAGTACTCGGGATAATGTCTAAAGAACATCACAACTGGCCAGTGATACTATATCTGTTATTGATTTGTGTTGGGTGGGTTGTGTTATTGATGAGTCGTGCTAAGTTAGACTGACCTCAGCTTCCCTAGTATGTTCATAGTTAGACAATTTAGAGTTTAGTTAAGAATACTAGATGAGCCCTTAGGCCAAACATGCTGTTAATACAGAACACGCTGTTGAATGGGGAAAGGATGCAGTTTTGAACAAGAAAAATAAAGTTTGGCGTAGAAGAATAATATGCGGGTATTTAGAGATTGCAGCTTTTTTAGTTTGAAAAACAACAGAAGGACCATGAGAATTGACGCGGTAGGTGAATGGTCAGTACCCTATAAATCGTGGAGAGCTGGTTGTTTTTTTTTAATCACTTAACTAGTTTATGTTGTTACAGGTGAGCTTGTGTGGTTGAAAAAGCTTTGAAGTTATGGTTATAGTTGATTGGAATTTTATCAATGTTAGTTTTGCGAGTGACTTTTGCAACTATTTGCATTTTTACTATGATTTTTAAAGAGAAAATTATTTAATTTTTTTAGAAGTTATTTAATGTTTTTCTTTTTGTTAATTTATTAGGCCCCTTTTCAAAATATGATGCAATTATTGTTATATAATTTGGCCTATTTTACTAAATTAGCCTCACGTTAGATGGAATCTGATTTTATTCATTCATTTATTTTGAATTTAATTTAATTAATATGTATTGCAATACATCAAGTTTTATTATTTAAGCTTTACTTGTTTGGCAGTAGTTTTTCCCTTTCATGTCGTTTCTATCTGTGGTTTATTGGGCTGCTGAATTTGCATAGCTTGCCTGTGTTACTTCGTAGTTGCCTGGCAACCGGGAGGGGCGTTTCCTCTCACTACCCGAAATTCTAGAAGAAAGTGGGCTTCTCCATGCAGTTCAAACCTAATATTACTATGCATTCCAATACACTAGTTTATTCATCTTGACAAGATTTCTTTGTGGTGGAAGGACGCAATCAGTAAGTAAGTTGTTTAATGAAAACCAATAAACATGTTGGTAAACCGCATGGTAAAACAGACTTAGGCAGAAATGTTCTGCTTCTGGGGTTGGGAATGTCACTAGTGATCATCTGATTCCTCACTACTGTGTTGTTACTAATAGAGATGTTTTACACACATATTGCACTTGGGAATACATTCAACTCAAACTCCAAACTCTTGGAGCAGCCTGTGCAGTGTGCCACCGTGTAGATGTTTTCTTGTAAAATAATTTTCATCTTTATAAACGCTGTGCGCTCAGTACATCCGTGTAATAAGCGTTCGCTAAAATTAACCTTTAAAGACTTTTGCCCTGTTAACATTAACAAGGAAGTAATGTTATTTTGCATGCTACAGCTAAACACAGATCATTTCATTTACTTGGTATTTTGTGTATGTTCTTAGAAGCGGGCCAAGAGATTTTTTTTCTTCTTCAAAAAGACGCTGTTTAGCCTACGTCTTAAAGATTATGTAACTGCTCATTGCAGATCTTGATGCAACTTGTATTGAGAAAGCAGAGACAGAACAGGAAAAATATATTTGAAACCAAAGGCTGCAAACTATTGCTAGAATTCTATTTCTGGGGATTGTACGATTCCTGGAAGTCCTTTCGAAAAACAAAGTAGTTCAGAACAGAGCCAGGCCAAGTAGTTATTTGAAGAGGTTCAGACTGGTTTTTCAAGACCCCTCCATTCCAAAAAAAAACTATAATAAATCTACCCATTGGCATACGAAAACTTGAGACACCAACATTTCCCCATACTCCCTCATTTAATTCCTTAATGTAAACATTCAGTCAAGTCTATATAAATGTTTCAATAACTATTTTTCTGGGGTGTGACATTTCTGTGATGGTGTTGTTACATTCAGTCAAGTGCATAAATGTTGCAATAACTTTTTCTGGGGTGTGACTTTTCTGTGTTGCATGGTGTTACATTCAGTCAAGTCTACATAAATGTTGCAATAACTATTTTTCTGGTGTGTGACTTTTCTGTGTAGCATGGCGTTGTGACATTCAGTCAAGTTAACATAAATGTTGCAGTAAAACTTTTTTTCTGTGGTGTGACTTTTTTGTGTTGCATGGGTTTGTTACATTCAGGCAAGTCTACATAAATGTTGCAATAACCATTTTTCTGGGGTGTGACTTTTCTATGTAGCATGGTTTTGTTACATTCAGTCAAGTCTAGATAAATACTTAATTTTTCTAGGTGTGACTTTTCTGTGTAGCATGGTGTTACATTCAGTCTAGTCTACATAAATGTTGCAATAACCATTTTTCTGGGGTGTGACTTTTTTGTGTAGCATGGTTTTGTTACATTCAGTCAAGTCTAGATAAATAGTTAATTTTTCTAGGTGTGACTTTTCTGTGTAGCATGGTGTTGTTGCATTCAGTAAAGTCTTCATAAATGTTGCAATTACCATATTACAGTGGTGTGGCTTTTCTGTGTAGCACGGTTTTGTTACATTCAGTACGGTTGCAATCAGGGTTTATTTTTTGCTGGCAAAAACCGCTTTTTGCCAGGACAGTGGCTAAAACATGGTTTTTACCAGTTATTACTTGCTAAAACTGGCAAAATCCAGCAAGCCTGTTTTCAGTAATAATATAATGAGAGCGTAGTTTTTTATCGATAAATTTTCTCAACCAAGAGTTACATTCCGAAGCTGAAAAAATACCGAGCGCTTGCGCGAGGTGTTTTCATCAGCTTGGGAATGTAACGAGTGGTTGAGAAAATTTATCGATACTTAAACTACGCTCGAGTTATATTTTAAACGAGAATATACCGCCTCCCTTAAACATCGAGTTTAAAATGAAACTTCAACGTGCACAACGCGGCCTAGTTGTACTGCATTGGTTTCTCGCTTGAATTCAAAATTCTTGTTTGCACGAAATGATAAAAGCGTACAAATTGTTGCCACATGCACTCACTGGTTCGTTTAGTATCTGTAGGAATCCTATTTTCTACTGTCATCTCCATAAATAATGTAATTTTGTTTCCCCCAACGATCTATCGCGAACTTAAAGCGAAACCGAAAGTAATTCCCCGTGAAAGCATACAACTGTTAGAACGCTTCAATGGAAGTAAATACGTGTTTTATTTTTTATCAAAGTGTTGCTCATAGATTTAAAATAGATTATGATCCGTAAGAATACTAGGTTTTACGATAATTGTTATTAATTTACTTCTACTATTTTCGGTTAAATCAAGTACCGTATATCATTACGGCACTGGGGTTGCCTCGATCGCCATGCTTCTCATAGTATCGGCGATAGGCCTAACCAGAACGACGTAACACGCTTCGGTGGACAGCTGACTTCTGTTACTATGGTAACCAAAGATAAACGCACATCGCCGAGATGTTGAAACATATATCACTTAACTGTCAGGTACGTCATATACGCTTAGAAATTGATTTAGACTTACCTTCTTTCATACTTTGTTTATGCGGTGTAAGCCAGGATACAAAACGAGTCGAACGGTGATTCAAGATGGAGGGATGAGGCTAACGATTTAATCTGAAAAAATACCGTGTGGTCGTTTAATCAGTGTTAAGGAGGTGTGATTGGCTGGTGGCTGCCGTTTATTGGCTTCACATTGGTTAATTGTTGTTATAAAATTATGAAGGTATATTCTTCTCACAATATCTGAAAATTTTCGACAGTCAGTTGCATAGATATTGTGAGAAGAATATCGTTTACTGTGAAAATAAGCCTATGAAAGGTAAATAAGAAGTGAGTAAAAATTGTCAAAGTAAACGATGTGAAGTTTTCAAGGGGAGCTTTTATAATTTGCCATTATTTGACTATTGTATAGCAAACTTTTTTTTTAATTTGACTTCAAATCGATTTTTGCCGTATTAAACTTGTTTATGCCATATTTTTGGCCAAATTGGCAAAAACATGGCGAAAACCAGTTTTTGCCGTGACGGTAAAAACCATGGTAAACGGAATTATTCGCCGAAAATTTAAGTGAACATTTGTTGTGTTCTTCAGTGTGGTTTTGTGTGCTCTTTCTTCTATTATACCATGGTAAAAACCGGTTTTAACCACTTGGTGGCAAAAACTTGCCAACCCTGGTTGCAATAACTATTTTTCTGAGGTATGACGTTTCTGTGTAGCATGGGTTTGTTACATTCAGTCAAGTCTACTTATATGTTGCATTAATTATTTTTCTGGTGGCATGGCTTTTCTGTGTAGCATGGTTTTGTAGCAGTCAGTCAGACCTATGTAAACTTAGCAAAACACTCGTTTTCTATGGTATGAATTTCCTGTTTAGCATGGTTTTCTTACATTCTGTCAAACCTGTGTAAGTCTTGCAACCACTTTTTAAGAGGAGGGTTTGTTACATTCATTCAAACCTATGTGAATGTTGCAAACAGTATTTTGATGAGGGATTTGGCAGAAGTGTGAAGAGGATAGGCCCATTTAATGTGAATAGCCAACTGCCTTTATTCAATAACACAATAAATATTAGTATGGGACGACAGGCGGTGCTTATTAGAGTTTGTATGTGCATGAGTATTTTTAGAAAATGGACAGTGGGGGGCGGTAACAAAATCAAAATGTTACTATGCTGCAACTTGTAACAGTGGTTCAATAAAGAGGCGAGGCGCACAAGACCAGATTAGAGCTAACTCGAACAAGATGCAACGATGCTTGGGCGCGGGGAACGTAACATTGTCGTTATATCTTGTTTGAGGTAGCATTGTTTGCCTTCCAGGTCTGAAGTAAATTTAATTCGTTGTTAAGAGCCAAAGAGAAACGGTTGTGGTTTTCACTTAAATCTGCTAGTTTTAAACCTTCGGGTACTAAGTCTATTATTTTGAGGCCTTATGGCCTCAAAATTAGGTTGCTAACATGACTGAATAGCTTGCTTAGTTCTTCAATGCGGGCTTTGGGAGGAAAGTTGAATTGTTTTCGCTATTGTTTGCCGTGAGATTGCATCCACCTGCAATAATGCAGAATCAACTACCAAGCGAGAAGACACATGCTAAATCTAGACAAATGCTAGTGTGTTGCCATCAAATAATAGACATGGGACAAAGCTTCCCAATTACGGAAAAGTCTGGTAAATTTAATTGCTTGTGTCCAGCTAGTGAAAATTAATACCCAGCTCTAATGTTCCATTTTTTCGTAAACAAAAATCGGTGGACAGTGGTCATGGCGTACACATGATAGACCAGACTGTAGCATTATAATGCTTTGCCGTTTAGAAAAAAAAAACATTAGAGCTTGTATCCCCGTACTCACAGTTGTGAAGGTACACACGAAAAAAACGGATTAGTTCACTCGAACTATAAGTTGAACTACAATTCCAGGAAACAAGGATGCTAGCCTCCATGCACATGCGTGCATGTACATCAATAATCAAAGCGGTTGGATATTTCACACAATAAAATACACACAAAATACAACATATACATGCACATGAAACAGAACGAAAACCTAAACCCACATACAAAATGGACGTCATAAATGGTAAAACACCTGCAAAATTGAAAGACAAAAATACATACACAAAATGAACACTTAGACCTAATTACTCACAGGAACTAGAACTAAAACAGAAACCTTCGAACATAACACAGGCAAAGCCTTAACTAGGAGCCTGCTTGTTTCACAAATTATAAATACACACAACATACACATTGCCACTCACATGAAACAGACTTAAAATATAAAACAACAAACGCAGACAAATATTAAAAAACAAAGCCTCTACACAAATTAAGCACCCGCACAAACATACACACACACAAATTTTAAACATTTCAAATGCATTTCAAATGGCATTTTTTGGGACCCTCCAAAATTCAGAAATGGAAAAGATCTCGCCTGTCAATTAAGCAGAAGGTACGATAATTAATTGATTTCGCAAGTGATTCCTGTAGCGGTGTGTCCTAATGGAAAACTCAACAAATTACTGCTGTTTGGGTGTCAACTCTTGTTGGACCCTTTGAAGGTGCCGTGGATAGCCCTCACTCCCTAACAAGGCCACGATTAGAGAAGATTTATTGTTGAGTTTAACGTGGACGTGTCCGACTTTTGGTGGCCATGTTGCCAGACTCTTCTCTCTGGCCAATCAACGCATAGATGCTACGGAGAGCGAGAAGGAGCACAAATTTGTGGCTACAGAGGCCTGTGAGAATAGTCACCCTCACACAATTCTTACTTGAACCTAGCTGGACCCGTTCATGCTGCACGGTGATTGACTTTTCTGGACTTATCCTCTCCCGGTGTTTCGTCGTCTTAGTAAAACAACTGGTGGTTTAAATGCCCCCCCCCGCCCAACCCCACACTCCCCAGCCCTGTCCCTGGTCCCCCGACTGCCTCTCACACCCTACTGCATGCAGTGTAGGATCTGTATACCTGCCCGCCCTTCCCCCGGTATTTGGTCTCCCCCCTCCGTAAACTCTGCTCCCCCAAACCCCACTATACGCCCTCAGGCACTTTCAATTCCCCCCTCCCCGACCTACACACCCCTGCACCCTCCCGGGCCCGGCCCCCGACTGCCCTCCGGCAGTGTAGGGTCTGTATACTTCCCCTGGTACCCTTTCGTTATAAAAATATATTCCCCCAGTCCCATGTCCGCATGCGGCCTTCTGCTTGATGTACAAATTCAGTAAGCAAATAATCTAATCTTCCCTTTCCCTCCTCCCCTTACTCTCCTCTTCTCCGTGCCCATTCCCTTTCTTCACGTCCCCAACATCTTTCCTCCTCGTTTACCCCTCCTCTTCTCCCCTCCTCCTCTACCCCTCTTCTCCCCTACATAGCCACAACCCTCCCATGTTTGTACTTGTGTTGCCAAATGACAACAGTTACCTAAATCTGTATAAATGAATGAAGTCATTGCGTTAATGCTAGATAGAATCCAGACTGAACGTGAAAGAGTTTTGCGAGCCCCCCCCCAAGCAAAGCGAGCAGCAACAGCCTAGTGATCAGCGTCCTCGTCTCCGAACCAAGCAAATGCTGGTTCGAATCCCACGACTGATGGTCCTTAAAGTATCAGAAATTAACTCATGCAACTAAAGATTAACAGGACATGTCGTCAAAATTTTGGCGCAGCCCCAAAAAAGACACATACGTGCGTATTACTGAATTCTAAAAAAAAAAAAAAAAAAAACTATCACCGAGTAAGTCATGTTAATCTCCATGATTGTTTCCGCTAACTTGGAAACAATTCATGTATGTTATCTTTAATAACAAAAGGGGGCACATTGGATTTTATAATTGTGGCAGTTCTAATTTCGTTCATTTACCGAGTAACAACGATCACGCACGCAATGGTTGTAGCTGCTTACTTTGAAACAATTCCGCTCAGCTCTGAAAGACTGTATCTACGAAATAAAGAAGCCATTCTATCGTTAAAATAGCTGCCAATTTCGAGGCCTGTTGGCACGCGCACGAAGAATTGTTAGGCACCGTAGCAGAGACATAGCATGCGCACGTAGAATGAAAAAAAAACGTTACTTTAAATTGTAGCCATGAAAAAAAAAAACGTTACTTTTAATTGTAGCACCGCTGCTGTTGATTAATTCCTGGTGTTGGGTATTATATTAGTAGATTGCATTTTGCTGGCCTAGGCAGCCAGTATTTTCAACAAAGTCACAGTATACACTGTATGGTAGTTGCTTCTCCTCGTTGCTGCCATTCTTGTTGGTATCCTCTCTTGGCGGCATGACGTGTTCTCTTGTTGGTGCCCTGTCTTGGCGGCATGATGTGTTTTATGTTTGAATAGTGTGACCCCCCCTCTGATATGCCGAAGCTTTCTAGCAAAATCGGTATGGCGTTTGCTTCGATTCCTTGTCCAATATTTTTGGTTACTTCTTGAAGAACTAATTTGCGATTGGTTACAATCTGGGAGATGACTCGTGTGATGGTATACTGGTGTTATTCATGAAGTCTTACATCGAGGAAACGGAAAAAAATAGTTCAGGAAAAGCTGGAACACCTCATTATGCTGTCAGAACCCGTAACAAGATATAGGTATTGTCAGTACGTACCCTTTTACCTAACCTTTTCAACTCTTAGATGCAGTACTGTAGAATCTTCGAGCAATATAAAGAAAATAGCGTCAAATAAAAAATGGAACAGCACTATCCGCAGCAGCGCCGCAATTTTCATAACTAAATTGAGATCACATGACCCATATCAGCCTGGTGGATGACAGAGGATCTGAAACATGGATGCTGTGTTTAGTATATGGGCAACACTTATCAAAATGGTCAAAATGGTGAATCAAAATGGCGCCTTTAAGCAGGCGCCATGCAGATGTTTGCAGGAAAGTTTTTGAACATCACTGGGGCAAGTTATTCAAACAGAAAAACCCCTTACCCACCAACAAGAGGCAGCAATGACAAGAAGAAGTCAACGAAGACTAAATTAAAAATGCTGCCTAACCAGGCCAGCGAAACATTATTAAGTAATAGATTAGTTATAGCCCGAACATAGCCAATCCGCGAGAATTACATCATTGCGACGTAGTTCGAGCGGATTGGCCATGTAAGTGATATCGCCCATCGGGTCATAAATCCCATACATTTCGCCACGGGTACTATAACTAATTTATCGTACGTCCCCTAACTTTCGAAATTAAAAACAAAATTTGTGGTAAATGGAAAGTTCGCCTTCGCAAATGAATTGGAAAGTATGTTGTTTATACAAGTTTGTGTCGTTTGCATGATTTTGTTTTGATACAGTCAGGTTTGCGGCCAGTCAGGTTTGCGGCCGATACCATTTGAGCGAGAGGGGGGGGGGGGGTATGAACAGGGGTGTGTGTCTAGAGGGAGAGATTTTCTTTAAAATAAAAATAGGTTTAGGAGAGTTTCGGTTGTTGCACATTACGGAAATTTCATCGTGAAAAATTTCGTTGTTACCCTAGGTTAACCTAAAAGTTTTTTTAATTTTTTTTAATTCTTTCATTTTACGTAATGCGTCGTCTTTCTTTAATTTGCATAATGTGCTTTCTGAGCGGGGATCTTTGCGTTTGAGTCATTCTCTGATGGAAAATGAAGGTTTGGACGACAGCGAAGTTTTAAGCTTAATAACGCCCAAGAAAAGGTTCGGTTTTCCTCTTCGTCTTTAGTCACTGGGGACATTACACGGAAAATTCAGCGGTAACGTATTCTTGTGAACTATGTGGGCAGTGAGGGACATTGTGGGTGTAATTTTCGAGGGGGGGGGGGG
>JAHWFP010144010.1:0-12649 GCA_023313725.1 Lithobius niger | reverse complement strand
AATGTAATAAATTCACCATGCACGCCAGCAGTGGCTTTGATTTGTATTCTTACAGTGGAAGCAGATTTCAATCACTCTCCTTTGCCGTAACGTGGGTAGTACCATCTTTCAGCAATAGTGTTAAGAAAAATTATAAATTTCTCAACTGTATTACATGAATGTTTGAATCTCCTAAATCAAGAGAAATGCGATTCCCCCCCCCCCCAATATGATTCGTAAGTGTGATGGATTAATGAAAAATATGCACATGTTGGAAAGGTTTACCTTGGCCAGTGTTTAAATCGCAAATTCCACAAGTACAGTGCAGCAATTTGCTACTGCCAAGGAGGGCTGCTGGGACAAAATGTTAGCGAATTTTGTCTCATTGGGGCTCACTACTCTTGAATTTGAGCCTGGCTCCCTTGCAACTTTTGCGGCACTGCGTAGGTGGGATGGCGTCTAAGAAAAACCAAATTCAATTAAAGTAGGGCTCGACCGAGCTGGTTCGTAACAATTGGGTATTCAGTAAATCGGCACAACATCGGAAACAATGTTCAAGGCTCCGTCTACCGAAAAACTGGCTAGGCCTACTGGATTCACCAACAAACGCACTGACACGTGCACAGCATTTGTACTTACGGTGAGCGCTGCTTTTTTTCAGTGCGTTAATAAAGATGACTGCCGCTGTTTCGTCAATGCACTTATCTAGTTTCCAGTTTTGAGTGAACGGATGCCCACACTTTGTGTTTCAAACCGCAAAAGACGGTCTAGGTACGAACCAACTAAATTGAACGAAGCAGTTTGCTGTGACCTACGTCCCTTTACGACGTCTTTAGGCAGTCGTCTTTAGACATAGGGGTGCAGAGGAAATTCCTAATGTTTGACCGGCTGCCATTTTGGATGGGCTCATCATATCGAAGTGGCACTTTGCTCGTCTAATGAAGACCTTTCAAATAAGGTTTTTCCTCCCCCCCCCCCCCCCCCATTTCATTGAAAATTCTGAGTTGGGGGGGAGCACAATGCCGGTTGTGCGAAAAGGTAGATCCTTTAACCAAACTTACATTTCAACCCCTTAAAAAGTTGTGAGGGTGTTCTAAGACTTTTGGGACGCCCTGTAAATTGGGGAAATTGCGTATGAACAACTATACTAAAACAAAAGTTGCTTTAAGACGTTAAGTGACTAGACCTTCGTTACCCTTGACACCTATTGCTCTAAAAGCACACACTTGTCGCTCCGTTCACTCAAAACTGGATTTTAAAACACACATATGTACACTTTTATCACCTCCAAGAATGTTTTAACAACAGTTAACTTGAATTTTCGAGGAAGAAAACACCATTCCTCGAAACCTCTTCTTCCGAGAAAAGTGAACTGTTGTTAAACATTCTTGGAGGTGATAAACGTGTTTCAAATCATTTAATATGTCTGAATATTATCACTGTCTGTCTATGCCGTTTACCGGTTTCTGCACCTTTCATTATATCACACGGGACCTAAGTTTTGGGCATTTTCAACAATCTTCTTAGTTACTGGGCATGATGATGGTCGTAACACAGTGGCAACTTTTAGAGATGTTTACAGAAAGATGTCTTGTGTAATTCATAATCTATAACTCGTTCTAAGGCATAGCCTTTTTGAACAAGGTGAAATTGTGGAATTAACAATCTGTAGTCGCAGCTAGACATCTTGTAAACACTCAGTTCTACATTCAAGAGCACTAGCGGAGAAATACAAGTTACATAAAATGATCCAAGGTGTACCCGACACATTGGAACAGTTCAATACGACATGCTGCAGCCTTTGGTGAAACGAAAGAAAGCTGCTTCTACGGTTTGCATTAAACAAGATATGAACCATTGCCATCAGTGGCAACTAGCAGAAAAGTTAGTTGGTGTACTACAAACATTTAAGGAGAACAGGGGTGGCAAGTGCATCTGATACAGCGGTATGTGGCATTACAATTAAATAGTATGAGAGCAAATGAAGATAACAGGTATTCGTTCGATAAAACAAAATGTTATAACATAAGATCGATAAGTATTTTAGTCAAGTGTAATTTACACTGGAATGAGCTATTACCAGGAGCCGATGAACGAGCCCCACAGGCAAACGTTTTTTCTGCTATGACTAAACTACTGTACCCGTGGTATAAACCCAAATTCTACAATGCACAAGCCAAAGAAACTTCTAGCTGTAATTTCGGTATTGAGAATAAATCCAGCACAGCAACAACTCAACAATGTTCTCAGTATACAGTTTTGGGCTCACTTTTAGGAAGATCTATCAGATGATGTTGTCAGCCCCAACATGTCAACTCCAAAAAAGAAAACGGAAACTATAGTCATATAGAATACCTGATCTAAGTCATTGCAGTCAAATGAGAGGCGTCCACTGGAGTACTGGGAACGGTATACGCCGCAGGCAGATGCTTACATTTTCTGCCAACATTATACAAAACTATTGGTCAGCACCACCCGACGTGCATTCAGTACAGCTTTGTGATTAGAAGCAGAGTCGTTTAAATACAGACCAAGCTTGAAATGTTACGGTTAATAACAAAAATTTTAAGATTGTTTGTAAGCCTATTTAGCATTTTCATTATTTTCCCCAAGAGTTTGAAATAGTTTTTTTTTCAAAAACTTACAACTCTTTTTGGGATTTACAACATTTAAGGTACAGTGGGTCTAGTTAAAAAGGAAATTTTTAAACCAATACTGGTCTGGCAACAATACCCGGTCATGAAATGTGCCGGCACTGGTAAGACCGACAATTCAATGTACTGGTCGATCCTTAATGTAAAGTCCGAAAACCCCAGCGACTCGTAAGGCCAAAAAAATCTTTTACAGAACCATTCGCCTTCTATTACCCACGTCATTTTTTTTTTTAATTCTAGTTTGGGAAAATTGTCCAGCGTGCAGTAATACATGAAAGTGGTAAAAAACAAACAAATGCCATGCTGGCGAAAATTTTTATTCTGATCAAAATTTCAGAAAAAAGTAAATCTCC
The DNA here is from genome assembly GCA_023313725.1 of Lithobius niger. NCBI lineage: Eukaryota > Metazoa > Arthropoda > Chilopoda > Lithobiomorpha > Lithobiidae > Lithobius > Lithobius niger. Next base: position 9,663 of record JAHWFP010144010.1, on the reverse strand, counting down.
CCTCTAGTTTCTTAAAGCAGGTTGACACATGTAAATCAGTAAAAACGTGACAACTATTTAAGGAATGGGCATCTTTTAAGATGTAAAAGAAAAAATTCTTGAAAAATGCTCAGGAGATTCTTGAATGTACTACGTAATAGCGAGAATAGATGTCCACAACAAAGATTAAAAGCTCAGTTACCGAGCATTAGTTTGGCAAGCACATGTTTCAATAACAACAACAAAATATTGACACTATCAAAAGATAGTTCGTCTCACCTGGAATACATACAGGAAACATTACCATAAAAAGAACAAGTTACTTGTAGGCTAAAGGAAGTTATCCTTTGAGCACCGGAGCCAACTAGCAACCTTTTAACTGATCAAGGACAATTATGAATTCATAACATTTCTACAGCAAGCCCCATTTGTTTACAGCATTGAAGATGCAAGGCAAATACCCTATGGTAACCGTAACTACTTTTAAAAGACTGTGCTCTTTTTAGATGCCAAGTTCTAGAAGCCAGTGCACGTGGCCACTACATATGCCACTTTCTTTTTTAATCAAACAAGACCTGAAGTTTACAACATTTTAAAGAGCTTAAATGGTACTACAATAATAGCAGTTAAGATAAAGAAATATAGTTAAACCTTGGATAAATAAATGATTACTGTTTGCCACCAAAATATAAACTGTAGGGCAAAATCGGAATTGACAAACCAAAGCTTGTTTTAGCTTTGTTTTTCAAATTTCCAGCACCAATCACCACTAAGATTTGTCCTAGTACAAATGCGGGAGAAGCACTTCCTACAGATGACACACCACATATTCATCATAGGTGCTTGCTATAATAATGCTTTTTATATTTGGGGCAAGTGAGGAGCGCGCATGTTGTTTCATACTTTGAAATTCGTGATCTATTGGCACAGAAAAAAGGAAACTATTTCAAAATGTCAGAGGGGAAACGTTGTTTCCGCAAATTTTCAACAAGTATAAACACAACACAGCTCGTCTTCATCAGGCTTACACTGTGAGGTCGAGTTTGAATTGACACGAGTTCCACGAGCAACACAGTGTAAATTTTAAACTCAAACAACCTCACAGTTAGGAGTGTACGGTTTTAATATTTTGTTTTTGATTCGATTCGATTTGATCGATTTCTCAATTTTGGGGGAAGAACACCTCAATTTCGATTATTATTATTTTTGATTTTGAAAGTCAATTTTTTTTCTTTTTCAATTTTGTACTATTTTGTTTTTCAATTTGTATTTCTAAGGACTAGCCTTTGAAAAAATTACCAAGTTTCAGTAATTACATTGATCGTGTAACATTACTGTCACTCCAATACTTGCGAACTATTAACTTTGAATTGTGTATTCATTTATTATGCAAAACTAGAGTTTGGTATTAACACAAAGTTAGAAAGAAAAGCTTCCACCTTCCCCCACCCCCCTTTTGAATAGCACCATCCTTATATTTATTTAGTCAAATTAACTTCGTGCATTGTGCACGTTTGACCAATTATTTGCCCCTTAGTTGACTGTTAAACTTACAGTAGAGTCCAAAACAATATCTTACTGTTGTTAATTTTCGGGCATATTTAATACTTTGGAGCCTCCCATAATGTTTCGCTCATGTCCGCCGGTCCTGACAGTATTAGCGTCTTACAAAAAATATCACAACTCTTATTATTTCACCAATTAACACAATTTTTTTTTTTTGATAGTAGATGAAAGTGCACAGTTTTTGGAAAGTTAGGTGAAAAAAAAAAAATTATTTCTTTTTGTAAAAAAATTAGGGGAAAAAAGGAAATATTTGAGCTTCGACAAAGGTACGACGAACGCATACCAGTGACAAACAAAGCTGCTCAATCTGAAAAAAAAAACCACTCCAAATTAGCCATAATAATATTTGTTCACTGTAATCATTTTCTGGCACTGAATTCGCCTCTCTGTGGCGTGTTAGTTTCAATAAAGTCGCCAGTTTCAGTTTCATTTTCGTCTGACAACGCCATGTTGACTTTCACTTTTAAAAAAGACGCTCCAGCTAGAGCCCTAAAAACAGAAATTCTACTGCATGGTGCAGCCATCTAGCGATTGAAAAGTGAACTAATATGTCCAACAAAGACTCTGGCTGAGGCACAGCGGACGTACTGCCCTCCACAGTTGTATAGCAAATCAAAAACGTGAGACGTACAAGTACGTCCTTAGGCACTCAGTAACAATTAATGAAAACGTACTAGTACATCCATAGGATCCAAAGTGTTAAGGGCAATGGGCACACTATTTTAGCAATGATTAACATGGTATTGTACATAGTTGGCACTTTAAAACGAAGTCATTACATATTTTTGACTAAGTAGATGTTTTACTTTATTCCAATTTTTATGTCAAACTAAGTGTATTTATTGAAAAATATTCAAAAAAAAATCGAAAATAATTCACTTTGTTACTCGATGGGAATGTCGTCAATCGTTGGGAATCTCGTTACTCTACAATATTTGAGTGTTTCGATTTTGACGGTTTTGACAACATAATAAAATGGAAATCGAATCGAAAGGTTCCATTTTCGCACAGTCCTACTCGCAGTGTAGCCTGATGAAGACAATGAAGAGGTCTTGTTTAAACTTTAGGTGACGTTTCCAGCAAGCATTGGTGGAGTTATCACGCAATATTAAATACGCACAAAATGCTGTAATTTATGTAAAGCAAAAAGGAAATGGAGCCAAACAGCAAAAATCATACACCTTAAAGGTGGCTTACTGTACCAAGTTATTTTTAGGTAGGATTTTCACTGTTGCCTTGGTTCCCTTTCCTAAATTTATTAGGCTGGCCTGTATAAAACCAAGTTTTAATAAAACCAAAACTACATGACCATCACGATGATTTATAATCTACGCAGCCAGCCTATTCTCACAGAATCCTGCCAACGCTTGCAGTGCAACTTCAGTTCAGCACGAGTTGCAATAACTAGCTTTCTGTTTCATGAATCCAGCCATCTACACATGATGGGGTAATTGGCTCCTTGCACCTTCAACTTTGCAATAAACAAGGAACAGCAAAAGCTGCAAGTTGTAAACTGCCCACATCAAATAAGACTTACATTAATTATAAAGCAACAACAATAAAATCCTACAAAATCGTAATATATTGAGACTGGTCACTGAAGTAAAACACTAACCACATATAAATTACATAAAAACATTTTTTTTCACCCATCCCACAATCGGTCACAGTATCTAACATTGTAAAACATTGTACATACACTTTGTGAAAAATTCAGAGGCTCAAGAATAGCATTCTTTGATCCAAAAAGCGCAGATCGCATACTAGGCCTCCGCTCATCAGGTGATTAAATGCAATTCAGATTCTGTTTTAAGTCGAGCATTGCAACCAGCAGTCGCTAAGGATCATCCTCCAACTATGGAAAGTACATTCAGTCTGGTACCGGATTTTTGGATATGGTCACTACCAGGTAAATACAGTTGGGTAAATACAGTCGAAATCTTTTTTTCGAGAACTTTCAAACGCTGCTTAAAGTTGTAAACTTAGGTCGTTCTCAAATTATTTAGGCCTGTAAAAATGTAGCCTACGCTTATCCTGACAGAACCCATTATAGAATACTGGTTTTTTTTTTTTTTATCAAGCCAAAAAACAGTAGTCTATTAATGCACTGCTTTAGTGAGGTAAATCAAGTTTACAGAACTTTTCAAAATAATGCAGCTGAGAACTTCTCTGATGAAAATTGGAAGAAAAAAAACACCAAAGCAATTTAATGTAAATGGGGGTTCAATTTTGTGGGAATTCTCTCAACTCTGAAATAATTACCTTTAAAGTAAAAATATACACCTTTTCCCCCAAGTTTTAAGTAGAAATATAAAGCGGCAGTAAAAAAGACAAACTCCCATTGCAGCACCCAGAAACTGCAATGAAAACCACTGTGCAGCAACCTAAAAAAAATGTGTGTCGTGGCCAGGAAACGAACCTGGGTCTTCCAATGAGATATGACTAATGTCATAGCAACTAAATAAAACCAGGTAACATTATCGGAAGACCCAGTTTCATTTCTTGACCACATGACGAGAATATTTTTTCGTCTTAAAATAGCCGCAGTACTGCGATCCTTGGATGTTTTTGCTTTATCTTTTTTGTTGTTCTACGCATGTGAACGCTTATAAGCTACAGCTTTAAAGATTTCTTTTCTTAAGTTGATAATTAAGTCTGTATCCAGTTCAATTGGAAACTTGGAACTGGTTTTGATAGATCGATCCCTAGCACTAGCGGTCACCCAACTATTTTTCTTACTTCATTTACAAAGATAACCGAGCTGCAGTTAAACGTTGCAGTTCAGCCGGATCTTCAGGCACGGTCGGTGGACTTGCAGTCGTCTTTTTACCCCTAGTTTGATAAATGGGGTTTTCGAAGGTTTCAAACTTCCGGCCAAAATTCATGCGAACCGGGTATTGTTTCCTGTACCACAAACACGCACCTAGTAAAACTAATCCAAGAAGTACAGACACACAAACAGCACTTGCTATAAGAATAATCATGAAATCACTGAATGCAACAGGCTCCTCTCTTTTTTCTTGCTCTTGCTTTTGGTTAACATCATTGCTTTGAGCTCCGGTAGACAAAGACTTCCCCGTCTCATCAACCTTGTTAGGCTTGCTGATGAAACCTTTGGCATTTGCATTTTGATGAGATGGCACATCATTTTTCTGGGGAGAAAAAAAAAAGTACAAACGTTAATAAACAAAACAATACGACTACATTCCGTTTGAAATGCTCCACCGTAGAGCATTAAATAAGCAATTTAAGCCAGTAACTAAAGATAAGTACATGCAAAATCTACCGTATCCTGGTATCTAGGATACCCGACAAAATCACTGTCATCAGACAGAATCCGCCAAATTACTTAATTTTTTGTACACTTTCACCTGTAAACACGCTTTTCATCAGACAATTTTACATTCCGGATACCAGCCACTTTGGTAGATTTTGCGTGTGGTGCTACACCCAAACCCTTTACACTTAAAACTTCCTTAGCATCCCACCAGGTGGCGTACCTGCTCACTCGCATTCCAGCAGGCATTACCACCAATCCTCCACTCTCGTTCGGGAACTGTGGGTGGATACGATAAGTATTTTGGTATAAGTAAAAACTTAATTTTATCGTTAAAAAATTGTGATTTCTCTTTCATCCGAAAAGTACTTCGTCCAGGAGGAGGTGGGGCGAGCCAAACCACAGCTATTTACACAGAGCATAACTGTAATCTTTCAATAGTAGCCTACATACTACAAAGTTATCCGACTGCTTCAGCAACCAGGTCACATCACTTTTCTTTCCACTACAACTTCCAGTCATCACACGTTCTCCCGTGTCTACAACTCTACCAGCCCCACTGGCGCCTCGCAGATACGGTAGTAGCTGACGAAGGTCGTTTTGTTACGCCACAATCTCGTCCACGGGTACTCCCGCAACCCGCAGCCAAAGCCCACGACGAAACCCGTGCTCCCAGTGTGTGTGCTCGTACGGAGGGTGGACGATCAATACCAACTGGGGCACCCCCATAGCCCTTTACACCTCACAAATCCACACAGCCAGTTTTTCAGGGAAAACCGGTACCATCAGGGGTGCTGTACAGCCCTTTACATCATGTTAACCTCTCTCCTGTCCTTTTACTTGACTCAATATTTTGCTTAATACCCAGATAAATTTAACCCTTCTGCCAACCACCCTTACATCTAGGTATAAGGAAGGAGCTTTAGTTATCTAGGCGTAGACGGCTATCACTCCATCCAACAGTTCACCTGATACAAACGTACGTAATGAAGCCAAGGGAACCTATTTGATCTGTACACTCCCCAGGAGAGCAATCGAATGGTTTGGTGCCGCTACGCATATCCGTCGGATGGCATCACATAATTAATGACGGATTGTCTCTTAAACTCAAAATTAATCTACTGAAACACCTGGAATGACCCGTCTCATTACTACGGAGAAGATTCATGCAGCCTTTTTATTGCAGACGACAGCCGCTTCCTGTCCGGCAGGAAGAGGCTGATGAATACTAGGAAAGCCTCTACGACACACCAGGTACCCTGGGGGAATGACGTGCTGCCAAGTTAAGGCCCCCTAGCTTGGTCGTATAACACCCTGCAACCACCTTATCCAGTGCTGCCTTGCTGATAGCATGGCACTGCGTCCTCTAAACCAAACTCCCGGAAAAAATGCAGGACGGTCTCTTCCTGTCTCTGCAGCCAGTACCCTATGGGTCTGAGCCTGTCTTCCAAATAAACCCAAGTTAATGTGCAACCAACCTCAACCTCACAACATCAGGTTAACCCGGGTTAAATTAAAATATGTGGATGGGACATTGGTCATATCTAAGGCTCCTGAACCCGGTATTCCCATGCGGCGACCCATCTGACTATTTCCAGGACACATGCCACCAAACTTCTGTGATTGGATGATAACCAGTGCAGTCAGCATGGTGTGATCGCGGACTTGCACTGTCGGTCAGCCACTGGGCCCCGTTCCCTTGATAATTCACTTCTACCACCTGGATGGGTGTTTGGTTCCCCCACTGTGGTTAACCTTGACTTCCAACAACCTCAATACCAATATCCATGAGTCACTCTGCTTCTGGGTAACACCCAAGAACGAGTCTAATAACCCTTCAAGGTAGCCGATCTTAGAAAGTAAGAAAAAAATAGTGAGGTGGACCAACGATGTATGTTACTCCTGAATGAACCAATGAGTTGCCATGGCGCTGTGACAACACAATTTTGGACTTAATTGTCAGACTGCTAGAGCAGGGAATTGAACCCACAACCTTTGAAACCAAATACAGAGGTCCTACAGCTGAGCCATACTTACACGGCCTCACCCTTGGTACACCAATCCAACAAAGCTGGAGATGTTTCTGAGTCTGAGAACTAAACCCAATCCCTGCACTGCCAGTAGATAGCTTTTTAAAGGCATCAAGTGTGAGCTAACTTCCGGTGCATTCCTCAACACCACGTCCACATCCAACAACGCCCCCAGCACAACTACAAAGTATAAACAATTTTGCCATATGAAGCTCATCCAATCTTAGGTTGGAAAGAGTGGCGCTAAGGGAAAGTGGTGAAGACAATTCACGATCACCTTGTGTCAAATCTTACGATGTGTCCACCTAAAAATTTGAACACACGTTTCATCCTGCGATGAGAATGATACATCCCATAACAAGCAGTTTCCTCGTTTACCAACAGCTGTGGTGATTTGAAATCTGGAACATCGACAGCACGGTATTCTCATTTTTACTTTGGCAAATGTTCATGACGAATATTCAGTTCGTTTTACGCAGCACCAAAGTCCATGGTTTTCACTTTAAACCTGAACACGGTCGGCAACTTATACTAGTTGCCTTCAAGGGACTAACGCCCACGTTACCAGCAACGCTTTTCTTCCTCACCAACGAACTTACTGAATTCAAACTTCCCTCCGCTTCACAGTAGGCTTCGAGTCACCGATCCCGGATGTTATTGGCGCCTCTCACAGTCCTGTCTTGCTCATCATCTGTGTAGTCATTTGTTGTAGGTGGAAAAGAGAGGCAACTTTTCCAGCAAGTTTCCAGTCTAGTACTCAATTGGGGTGCACCATGCTTCCAATCTGCTTATAAGCTGGTTCTTGAAGCTTAATCGACATTTATGTGCATTGCTGGATGGGCCACTGACTCGAAAGCGCGAAGGTGTGCCCCTTGCTGGAGTCTGACTTCAGCACAATTTTTGTCTGCTCCCAGATCTAGTGATTGGATTTGACGCGATGTAAGGCTACAGCCTTCCTTCTGTCTTCATTGAGGGAGGCTTTGTAGTGCTCTTTTACTTGCACAGAAATCCGACGTTTCGTCTCACCAATGTAACCACATAGGCATTGTATCTATGGTATCCAACTCTAGCAGCTGCAGGAAGTCCTTCAACATCCAACCTTGCCACTCCCATTTCTTCATCATTTCTCACTCTCTATACAAGCGTTAAGGAGCAGATACAAGATGGACCACAATGTGGTATGTGATCTAAAAAATAAGTGTGATGGGGCTAGACAAGGCCAGGCAAGAATGTAATATTTCAAAATGACGGATGAAAGTGCTCAAGCCCATTAAGTAAGATCGATCCTTTTTTGTCACCCGGACTGATAAAGCTAACCTCACCATTGTTTTAGATCGGGAAGAATCCATCAGTCAACTTGAAAAAGGGCTGCAAGACCCAAATCCAAAAGTGTGCCAGAAGTTGGCCTATCTGGGGAAAACGCTTTATTCATGGTTTGAAGGAAAATTAAAGAGACTTGTGAAACAGAAATTGTTCACAGAGGAAACGGCTAAGAAACTCCGTCTACGGGCCGAAGCCGAGTTGCCTAGTGTATTTGGGCAAGTCAAAGCGCACAAACCAGGGAACCCAACTCGAATCATCACCTCGGCGAAAGGAGACCCAGCCCATCCCATTGACTAGTACGTTGCACTGAGGTTACGGAAGTACGTGTGGGGTTAACACACATTAAGCGACACAACGGAGTTCCTTAAGAAGCTCGAATGGATGACAATGGAAGAATAAGTAGTGAGGTCCTTTGTCATCACGGCCCTATTCCCAAGCCTCTCACACCACCTCACCATGCAAAAGTTTTGATGAGGCAGCTCTGAGACAGAAGATTAGGAGGAGGAAGTCCAACTTGACCGACACATGCTGAAGGCGTTACTCGTGAACATTTACATCATGTACCTATAGAGCTCACAAATAAATATCCCTTACAACAGTTGACACCCGAACCACCATAGAGCTGTGCAACTACAGTTTAGATATGGTACTGGAATTTCCTGAACCATACCATGTTCCAAACATAAAAACAAATGTGGTATCAGTGGTAGTTTTACAAAAAGCTAGATATCAAGTCTGATATCCAGTAGACTGTTGCCTATCAAGCATACGAAGCGAACGACTGTCCTCAACATCAAGATAAATTGGAATAACATATCCAATATTTGACTTGGATCCACCAAAGAAGAATAAGATGGAAGGACGTTCTAAGATGAACAGCATTAAAACTTCAAGTAAGAAAATAAAGTCTAAAAGGAAAGATTTGGAAGTTGACGGTCCAGAAACTGAAGCAAGTGGGGGATCGGAAGCAATCTAAGCAGAATGATTTTCCAGTGGCATACCAGGTTGGGGCATGTACTACTCAAGCAGGTCAAGCGCACATAACGACAAACACTACTTAAAGGTTTTAACAATTTTGAGTGATAGTCTACATTTGTTTTTCAATCTATTACTTACATTCATATTTTTATGACCCACACAAACCAAAATTGCAGCACAAATTTACAGTCAGAAGTTGCACTACAGCAAATTTTTGGTGATATCTCCAGTAGAGTTACTGTGAGTCTGTCACCTTCTTCAGGCCACTAAAACACTACTTCAGTTTACAAAAACTCTTACATGTCATCCATTTGCATAAAGTCGTTATGTACATTATTTGAAAATCCCGTGCTCAGTTGTCACTGGATGCCTACTAGGATGATAAGTGACGCATCCAGTGACAACTGCGCACGGGATTTTCAAATAGTGGACATAACGACTTTCTGCAAATGGACGACATGTGAAATTTTTTTGTAAACTGAAGTAGTGTTTTGGTGGCCTGAAGAAGCT
>JAHWFP010144009.1:0-22723 GCA_023313725.1 Lithobius niger | reverse complement strand
GTGACGTCATTACCCCCACTTTTCATCACCTGACCGGAAGTGACGTCCCCACTTTGATCACGTGACCGGAAGTGGGGGTAATGACGTCACTTCCGTCCGGGGAGGGGTGTACAACTCAATCGCGTTCTTACCCTACTTATGCCTGCCTCTTTCAGCAATCGAAATTAAATATTAACTTCATACATTTTAGCTTGAGTAGTTAGTTCACCAATATATACCTTATTTTCCTATTTTTTTTTTTTTCACATTTCAGCTCCTCTGCATGATTTGGAAATCCGTGTTGGCAATACCCAAGTTTCGTCCACACCAGCTGACAAACAAATTTCTGTGAACGAAATATGTACTTCTCTCAAATCGTACCCACCAAATAACAACGCTGCAATTAAGTGTGATAAAAAAGTCTTTGGTCAGTATGTGAGTTTTCAAATAATTAACGATTGCACAGACAAAGGACAGTGTGGACTGACGGCAGGAAATATTCTCGGAATCTGTGAAGTTTTAGTCAACTATTGGATTTGTGAGTATTATAATCCCTCCTATAAAGAGTTATACAATATTAAGTTAAACTACAGCCTATAGAAAGAAAGTCTGAAGAAAAAAACCTAAGATGAAATTTTTCTCAGAAGCAGTATCTGGTTTAGGATTAATCTAAGATTTGGACTTGCGATTGGTAAAGTTATGGGACATTAGGTAAGAAAAGCAGCATCACCTTTTCTGCAGCCCGTACTTGATTAGGAAACTGATAGAAACGAATGCGATTGCCCGTGATCATATTTCCATATTATTTTGGAAAAAGTCGTCTGCAGAGCAAAGGATCAAAATGGCTTCCAAAAAAGACAATGCACCTAGAAATCGTTGCTTATCTTCACTAATATTACACTAAATGACATTTAAGAACTCAGCCTAATCCATTTCTTTGTGTGGATGAGACTTTAATAAATCAACGTTTCTTTTAATTGCCGAGATCATCAGTGGCAATTAAAGAAAAGGTGCACCGAACGCACTGCCATCACCCATGTTAATATTGTGCATTTATTTAATTATTATTTTGCTTATTATATTCTCCAACGTATCTGGGTAATTCACCTAAAATGTACTGATTTTTCTATAGATTTCCGTATGTGTATAACGATAGCCTATATAAATAAATAAATAAAACGGTTCACCATATTATTGTGTGGTATAATGAGGGAGGGCGGGGTGCAGGTATTAGGGGGCTGGCAGGCTGGATCTCCATGCTCATCCTAATTGCCTACTGGCCGTTTTAATAACAAATTTATTTGGCCGTTGTGAGAAACCTGCGAGAGACAGTCGGAGCGTTTATAGTCTCCGTCCTGAATGCATTCCAAATTGGGAACAACCCTAAGAAGCAAAATCAAAGAATGGAAGATCAATGGAGATCAATCCATGAACGATCTTGTACACCAAAATAAAGTCAAATTTCATACGGCACCAGTTCCAGCAATTCTAGTCCCAGTCTGAAAATACGATCCCTGTATTCGATATCCCGAAATCCCGGCAATTGTTTTGTGAACCGCCGCTGGACCATTTCCAAGAGATCAATATCCTTGACCAAATATGGCGACCAGACTGGGGTTGCGTACCTAAGTATGGGGCGCACAAAAACCTTGAATGTCCAGACCTTCGTCACAATACTACCTGAACTGAAGCATCTTGAGACAATCGCCAAATGGCGAAAAGCCGCAACAGAAACCTTCTGACAGTAGAGAGTGGGCTATATAACGAAACATGCAAAATACAGTGTAATCAACCTTACGAAATTTCGTGCATTCAGGTTGATCACGTACGGAAAGAACAATATGTGAACTGCAGATAACGCAAGTACAATACAGTTCCATAAAAATGTACGCCACCAACGAATAGCGTTGGGGCTCCTCCAATTTTCCTAATCGCGTACGGACTATAGTGGAAAACTGCAAAGCTCCGTCGGGCCACTGCGGGGTACCCACAGGGTGGGGATTTTTTAAGAACAACTTTTCGCACCAATTTTTTATAAGAGGGGGATTTTTTTTTTTAGCTTAACACATAAAATCATAGGATTGAGGGGAAAATAAAGGGTGAAATTTTAAAAAATAGAGAAAATAGAGGCAGTGGCAAATAAAAAAGGGGAGACAAATTTTTTTGAGGGGGTGAACTATTCCTCGCCAGTGGGACGAATGGCAATCCCTGGGTCACCGGGCATACAAAACCTGACCACCTATTTCGGATCAGCGCCAATAAACTGTTACACAGTAACCACAACAAAAGCATCAGATTAGATTAAAAACACGGCTTTACTTGTAAGTGCTGAAATTGATTATCGAATTAACTGAACAAAAAACGGCTTCTTCGTTTAGAATAGAGCTCGTATCACCACGGAATTCACAGCTTGAAGGCACACAAATGAAAACGGTTTAGAGGTCGTTCGAGATAAACGAACTATAATTTCAACTCTAATTATTACGTCAGAAAGTGAACTCAATCTGTGTTTAAAATCTGTCATGTTTGTGCGTGTGTGTGTTTGTGAGTGTTTGTTTGGCTGTTTGTTTGTGCGTGTGTGTATTTTTTTTATTTGTGAAGTAGTCAGTCGTTTATTTTTTGATTTGGCATGTCCTAGTATTATAAAGGCGTTTTATGTTATGAGGTATTTGCTTTGTCTGTGTTTGATAGTTTATGTTTTAATTCTGTTTCGTGGGAGTTATGTGATCATTTTGTGTGCACATTTATAATTTGTAAAACAGGCAAGATGTGCATTCCTTGTTCCTTGGAACTGGACTTCAAATTATAGCTTATTTCGCTCGAGTGAACTCTAATCCGTTTTTTTTTTTTATTTGTTTGCCTCCAACGCAGTGAAGTCTGTGGTGATGCGAGGTCTAACGTATTTGTGTTAAGCAGCAAAGCCGTTTTTTTGTTCAGTTATAGTGTCCGCAGCCCATCTTGAGTCCCAGAATGAACACAAATAATCGATTGTACGTGTTTGGTAGCAGAGTGCCTTGTTGATATCCAAAATCTTTGCAATAACAATGGCGACCGTCGATCAAAGCCGCCCCCTCCAGGAAGACGTAGCCGATTACAAAATACGTGCAGGACTCAAGATATGCCGCGCATACAATAATTTGTAGTTTTTTCGCTTCTTTTTTGTTATCATTGGTGCGGTTTGGTTTATTATGTGTGTGTAAACTGTCCACCCAATTTTACTAAAGAACATTACAAATACATATTTCCGTCCCTGCTCCCATGTCTATTACTTGATGCCAACACTCTTGCGTGTATAGTTTGTTCCAGATTGTGTTTGCAGGAATCTGACTGTATGACGACAATTAGATCACACTTGCAGACTCTCACAGTTACTGTCTACGAGTGGGATGTTAACGTGTTATTTGCACTCACAGTGGAAGGAAACGTTGGCGTCATACAGTTAGTTTTCCTGTAAACATAATGTGGAAGAAAGTATAGTCTAGATTTAGCGTGGGTCAGCTCAATTAAGGCTCTGCGAGGTAGGATCTAGACACATGCTAGTGTGTTGCAGCAAGTAAGGCAACAGTGGTCATCATTCAATTGTGAAATTCGTAGTGATACAGTGAGACGCCGTAGCGTTAGTGTCTTACATCATGAACAAGAGTTTGGCGCATTTCAGGGCTCCGAGTAAAATAATAATGCAGTACAAAAGCTGGATGTTGCTTGAAATGAGAGCAACGTGCACATTTTACCTGTCAAAAATGGGCACTGCACGTGTCTGGTTACAGCCCTACAACTTTTTCTCTGTTGCCTTTGTGGACTTTTCAATTTCCTCTTAACAAATGAAACAAAAGTACAATATGTAACGCGATGTCTACTTTTGTGTGTAACGCTTTGTAGCAAGTCTTTTTTTTTATTATATTTATAATGAATGTAGCTTACATTTTTCTTGCCGTTTATACAGGGTATTTCTAAACCCTATACAGAAACTTTAAGGATGACTTCCACCAACAAATGAAGGTTAAAAAGTCCTACAAACGTGGGTCCGAAATGCTTCCTAACGGCGCTGCGGACCATCGAAGGTGGCCCCTAAAATCTCGTCCCAACCCAATATTTCGGAAACCGTTTCAGCTACAGCAATATGCCTTGATATGTGAACTAATAGTAATAACAGCTATTATTCCACTGCATTAGCAGATTAAATACACATAGGGAGGGGCAGAAATGGGGGAGGGGGGGCGACGTATCAACCCCCCCCCCCTTGTCTGTTTATCCTTTAACGTCTTTTTCAAGTTGTAATACCAGAAATGGATTCTCCAGAAAGAGGTACACAAAACGACCCTCTTGTGGAAAACCCGTGGTACCAACCGGTTTAAGAGAAATGGAAAAATGGAAAATGGATTGACAGAAAATGTTGCGTAGTTCATTAATTTGAACGAAGAAAACCTTGTTATACGTAATCCACTGGAACCGGTTGACCTTCACAGGCCCCAACCAGGACCCAACAACGGCGCCCTCCCCTCCACCCACTCCCCCGATCCCAGGACAAACAAAATGCGAACGTCATGCACAGCACAAACATCAAGTCTGACGTTGTCTCACAGAGTTACAAACAAATTACGGAACACTACATTTAAATGGAGTCTTCAAAATGTCCTCCCCCAGCCTCAATGCATGCTTCCATGCGTTGTCTTATTGACTGCCGCACCCGTTCAAAAAATCAAATGACCCCATTTTTCCATTTCTCTTGAAACCGGTTGGTCCTACGGGTTTTCCACAAGAGGGTCGTTTTGTGTGCCTCTTTCTGGAGAATCCATTTCACTTGAAAAAGACGTTGAATGATAATCAGAAAGGGAAGGAGGATACGTCGCCTCTCTCCCCCTCCTCCATTTCTGCCCCTCCCTAGGTGTATTTAATCTGCTAATACAGTGCTAATAGCTGTTATTACTTTGAGTTCACCTACCAAGGCTTATTGCTGTGGCTCAATCGCTTTCCGAGATATTGGGTTGGGACGGGTGGTGTTTGATGCACCGTTTAAAACATTGGGACGATTCGCTTTCTCGTGTGTTTGCTGCGGAAGGCGTGTAACCCGTCTTTCGTTTGCTCCCAATGGCTCGGAAACGCTGATGTTCGTCTGCTCCGCTCACTCAATCAGCGCCTCCCTTGATCGGACTCCATGCACTAACACAACATATGAATGAATCTTTCCACCGGAAATAAAGGGGCCGCAGTAACCTTAGGAAGCATTTCCGGACCCATGTTTATAGGACTTTTTAACCTTCATTTGTATGGTGCAAGTCATCCTGAAAGTTTCTGCACAGGGTTTAGAAACACCCTGTACTATAATCAGATTTGCGCAGTCATTTTTGAAGTTGTATGTTGTTTCCATGATTCATTATTTTGAGTTTTTATTTTCAGATGACCTGGCCTACGGCAGGCAGACGTTCACCAAACAAAGCGGCAATTTTGATGCGAACTGTGTGTCAGGGAATGCGGTAGACGGCAACACAAATACGTTCCAACAAACTAAATCAGGTCAGAGAGAGATAACTTTAAAAAGTAACAAAAGAAGGGTACAACGAAGAAAATATTGTGATTTGCCGAGGATGGCAACAATGTTAAAAATTTCCTGAAAATTACAGTACAAAGAACGGCTAATTTCTTTCTAGTTCTGTTAATGGCCAAGTTTAGGTGTAGTCCTAAGTCGAAAATTTATCTGAATGCTGAGTATTGGCTTTGCACACTCAAGTGTCATAGGCTTTCTATCATTACACAATTATATTAAAATGGGCACAATTACAAGTCATTGTGTTTTTGGAGTTAGATTAGATCGCCGCAAATTTTTCTGTACTAATCGTGTATTGGAAGTTTTGAACAAATTCAATACCAATTCTGAAACTGGGTCCCGACAAAGATTAAACAAATTGGACCTTTCTGAATGTTTATACAGTTGTTGTTTTTTTTTTGTTTTGTTTTTTTTTTAATGGTCCTCAATTCAACTTCAGGCCATGTCTGTCCTTGCACCCGAATGCACTTAATTGAAATAATTCAAATAACTTGCTGTTCCCGGCATACCATAAGCTGGTCTAGTAGGAAGCTGTGCTTTCACACTGCCCCGTTTATTGTTGCATTGTTCCTGCCCGCGAAGGCGCACAGCAAGCTTTATCTCAATTGGCCTTCATTGGTGTGTTTGGTGTTTGGCGTTCTTGATAGATGTCACCACGAGCCATGCCCGGATGCCTATATGAAGGCATTGATGCTGATAGCTTCGTGCTGATAGCGAAATTTGCTATAAGTAAAATTAGTAGGAATAGAGCCTATAATTGTATTTTTGTTTTATACGGACTTAAAATCCATTTTAAAACACATTTAAATAGGCAGGGTCGTAGGAAGGGTAAGGCGAGCAAGGCGCCCGCCTAAGGCGCCGCCTTCCTGGGGGCGCTCGCCGAATTTCGGAGTTGGTCGTAATGTACAAATATATGTTTTAACGGATGGCGTGGCACACAAATTAACGAAAAAAAGGTTTATGTAGAGGCATTTCACTGTACTTGAGTCTGCTTCTTAAAGCAGTTTCCAAGTCACAGACTGTCAGAGACTCGGTCACGTACAGACGCACTAGCCCGAATCGAATATGTATTGTATTCAACCAGCAACCAAGTCACTTCTATGTCGCTAGGGCCTGGCAGCAGAGCAAATATATTTTTTTAGTATGATTTGCGCAGAAGCTTGCTTGGACTCAGGGTCATAACTAGCCCCCTCGGCGCCCAAGGCGAACCAACTACGTGGCCGCCCCTCCCCCGCCAACCAACCCCCCCCCCCCCCCCCTTACTATCTATTTCAAGAAAATAAAAGTAAAATTGTCACGAATGTTATATTGAGGCCTCCAAACTAAATTCATGTAATATATAATTATATAAATAGATAAACAATAAATGAAGGGGGGGCTCACGATTGGTATGCTGGTGGGGGGGGGGGGGGGCTGAGCAGTTGGTTCGCCTTGGGCGCCAAGGGGACTAGCTACGGCCCTGTAAATAGGATTCGCCTTTGAAGTTGCCTTCCCGGCTGCCGTGGTAGGCTCCTGGGCTCCTTCCTTGTTTGTTTAATGTCGATGCGAGATGTCACCATGTGCTTCGTTGTGCTTCATCACTATTCAAAGAAGGAATTTACCGACTTTTGTACGAATTTTACGTAAAGGTTTAATAGCGATATGAACATTGTCAATCCTACCTTTATTGTACTCTTTGTTAGTCTTATTTTGTTTCCTTAACTTTTAAAAAGTGAAATAATGGATAGCTCAGTCACTCATTTGCTGTTATTCAAATTTATGCAAGAACTACCTGGAAGTGAAAAAAAAAAAAACTTCGTCCCTACGTACACCGCGAGCTTTGTGATGGCGGGGGGGGGGGGAGATTCTTTCCTTGGGTTCCCTTGGTAAGTTAAAGGAAAATTTTGGTGATTTATACTCGTATTGAGTTATTATTGTACTTTGTTGTATTAGAAAAGCTCGCCTTTCTAAACATCCGTTAAGATAAAAAGAACAACTGAAGACAATTTTGTGCAATTTTCTTAAACATGTTAAAATTTGGAACGTCTGCTAGCGGCAATCGGAAGGTGCTGCGGCAAAAACATTTTTAACATCCGTCAATCTTTATGCATATATTTCTAATGTTTTTCTCGAAAAGGATAAAAACATTTAGAATCCAAAATGCAAAATAAAATGGCCAAAATTGAAGCTGTTCAAATTACCGTTCGATTTATAGTTTTACTTGATTCCATCCCGGCCAATGTAATATTTGACCTCAGACTTTTTCAAAAGACTTTTGTGTAAATTGCGTAAAGGCAACATTGGATAATGCTCGACTCAATAAAGTCGTTTTCTGGCCTTATAGCAATAACGTGAGTTAAAACGAAATATTATTAATGCGGCCCATTGCAACTGTATTACTCCATAGTGAGCTGGCATAGGCCATGCACATGTGATATTACTCTAGCCTAAATATATCACAATGGGGTTGAGTTTTTTTGTCCAATATTAACAGTCTATTTACTGCAGATGTGGGTTTTTGAAACGCGTGAAACGCATTACACCCCCTATAACCAGCATGGTTACAGCATAATTTCAGCATGGGTTCTATAGAGCAGTGACATTTGCCGCCATATTGGCACCAGATTGGCACCATTGTGGGTTTTGTAGGGCATAACTACAAGGTGCACTACATAAAAATGGAGGGAAAAACAACGGAAGGGCGGATTTCTTAGGCTTAAAATAACGTTGTTTTCTCCAACAACAAACATCGCGCTTTTTAGGTCTAAGAAATCACTCTTCACAGCATCGGCTTCATATGACGCCCTTCTGTTTCTCTCTGAAGTGCCCCTTGCAGCTAACCCATTAAGGCTCCAGCATAGAGTTATATACAATAATACTACGTCGTGTCACTGTTCTATAGGGCAGTGACACGACGTAGTATTATTGTGTATAACTTTATGGTGGAGCCAGTAACTGGGTTAGCTACAAGGAGCACTGGAGGAGAAAGGAAGATCGTCTTATTGAAGCCAGTGCTATTAGACTGGATTTCTTAAGCCTATAACGCGCGATTTTTGTTGTTGGAGAAAACAACGTTCTTTTAAGCCTAAGAAATCCGTTCTCAAAGCACTGTCTTGACTAGAAGTGCCGTTTTTTTCCGTTACACTTTAATCTAGTGCACCTTGTAGCTATGATCTCCAAATGGTATATCGTAGTTAAAATGACGTCACATGACGTTGCTCTATACTGAAAAGTTGAGATGTACTTTCTATTGCCTGTATTGCATCTTTCTCTTCGTAGAAGGAACCGTTTGTCAATACCTCTGAGAAACTGTTTTTTTTTTTTTCTAAATTCTCAGGTGTAAGGTTCCCTTGGTGGCAAGTAGATTTGGGTGAAGCTTGCTACGTGACGAAAGTACGACTGATAAACAGAGTTGACTGTTGCGCAGGTAAGATCTTACTAGGCTGTTGGGGTTTTTTTTTAGTTTATGTTTTTATAATCGAACACAATAACCATGGAACCATTGAAACCTGGTTATGTCAGTAGGCTACCACGCTTTGGACTGACGATATTGTTTTTTTGTTGGTTTTAAGATGCCGAAATTTCGATCTGTTTTTAGAATTATTCACTAGCAGGACCGTCCATGTTGCACGGATGGT
Organism: Lithobius niger; assembly: GCA_023313725.1. NCBI lineage: Eukaryota > Metazoa > Arthropoda > Chilopoda > Lithobiomorpha > Lithobiidae > Lithobius > Lithobius niger. The sequence continues at coordinate 13,582 of JAHWFP010144009.1, read as the reverse complement.
AGGGGAGGGATTTAATAGATCTATTTTCTGGGTATGGAGAGTCGTAATATTAGTTATTAGTAGTAAAACACGCTTTAGAGTTTTAAATACGGATGTAAGCCCTAAATACACTTATTGTGTACGAGGTTAAACTTGAGTTCTGCAGGTATTGTACGAGCGGCAACGTTTTCCTGGAGGGGGGCGGCATTAATCGACGGCCGCCATTGTTTTTGTAACCATCTTGGATATCAACAAGGCACTCTGCTACCAAAAACATACAATTGATTATCCGTGTCGTTCTGGGGCAAACTCAAGATAGGCCGCGGACACTATAATGCTCTAAAGGAAAAGATACAAGAAAAAGACATGTAAGCCATGAGCGGTCCACGAATACGTGTAAAACAATCTCCTCGTCCCAAAAAAGAGTTGGAGTTTCTTTTACAAGTATTAGTGTGACACTGATGGCTTACATTTCTTTTTTCTTAATCTGCTCCTTTAGAGCATTAGGTTTATTTAAGGCTTGCATCTGTATTTTTTAAGGCGAGGCTTAGGCGTTTTTTACTACCAACATTTGTTCGGTTTTCGTTTTGTCCCAACAGGAATAACAACAAAAAGAAAATTGTCATCACTGTAAAATAACTGTTACAAGAGAATGGGCCTTTGTAATACTAGAAATAATAGAAAATAGCATAAAACTAAAAAAATCGGTTTACTGGTTCAGTCTCTAGTGAGAGATAACGTCTCAGTAAGAACTACCACAAGATTATTGTAGTCACGTTAAAATAGAGTTCGAAAGGTCCGGGTCCTTCCTAATACCAACATTTTAAGCTATTAAAATTGAAAATGGGTTCATTGGCCTGATCTCGAGATGTTAAACAGGATGGAAAGCCAAATGGGCTCGAGAAGTAATATATGTGGTTTCGAACTTATGTACGTTGCCTTTTAGACTTAAATGTCAGACTGCCTCAGGAGGGAATTGAACCCACGACCTTTAAAACCAAAGGACGATGTTCTATACCGCTAAGCCGGCTTAAAGCCTGCTAATCCTGCTCAGGCAGTCTGACATTTAAATCCAAATGGCAACTTAAATAGGTTAACATCCGTATTTATTTGAGCTCAGGTAAGAGCAAAATTTCTCCAACAACAATAACAACAACAGTAATTTTGTACTCACATTAAAATGGCGTTCAAAAGGTTGATATCTAGATGAAAAGAAAATTCCCACGACAACAACAACAACAAAATTGCAGTCACAGTGAAATAAATATCCTAGTCTTGCTCATTGTTCATATCTACGTTTTAAGTATAAAACTTGAATTAGATTCATTGGTCGATCTCCAGGTGAGGGCAAAGAGTTGCGACAATAACAACAACAACAAAAATCCATGCAGTGGAGGTCAAACGGTTTGATTGTTGTTTTTAAAATTGTTAAGGCATTAAAATAGTTATGACACAACTCCAAATACTGAATTTCGTTGGTCTATGTCAATTCTTGGGGAAACTATAGATAGGGTTTCAAAGTTTGATGTTTCCCCCAACAACAACAACAACAACACTTTTTGTTGGGGTAATGTTCATCTCACCTAGAGATTGAGCCAATGAACCGATTTCCTCTTTTTCTCTTGTTGTTGTTTTTACTCTTGTTGGAGAAACGTCATACTCGGAAACCCTATAGTTTCCCTAAGAATTGACATAGACCTACGAAATTTGGTACTTGGCGTCGTGCCATAACTATTTTAGTCTTAGTCATAGTAAAATGGCGTTCCTTGTTAATACCTACACAGCCGTGAAATAGCTACATAATAGAGCTTCATAATAGTTCAAATAGCTATAATACCTGCATAATAGCTATAAAATAAATTTTATAATTTATCCACATTTTAAGCTATTAAAAAATCAAAATCGGTGAGAGAAATATTTCCCCAAGACGAATAAGAACAAGAGGAACAACAACAACAACACCAACAACAACAAGAATATTGCAATCACGTTAAAAGGGCATTCAAAAGGCCACGGATTAACCAGACCAAGTTTAATAAAACTTGGAAATCGGTTCATTGATTCGATCTCCAGGTGAGGGCAAAGTGCCCCAACAACAACAACAACAACAACAACAACAACAACAACAACACAAACAACAACAACAACAACAACAAGAAATAGCCATGCTGTTGCGGTCAAGCGGTTCGAGTGTTGTCATTAAAATGTTTAATACAGTGAAATAATATTAGAGGGGAACATACAGGGTTTCAAAATTTGACGTTTAACATGGAAATTCATGCTGAGGGTTACTTACAGACATCTATTGCGGTCTTTGATTAAGGACAACGATTGTTGTCTACTGCCACACAGGATTTTGTCAAAATATTATGGATCGCTGTCTGTGGAATCCAAAGTGTTCAGTCGACAGAGACGGAGGTTGACAAAAGCAATCTGGTTAACCTGGAATTATTAAATTTACAAGACAATTTACATTTTTGTCTGCATTAAAAATTATAAATTGTAGCAAGAAACAAATTCGGTACAAGTTAGGAGAATTACGCATGATTGGGTGTATACCATGCATACCAAATGGTGAAGTCATTTGTGACACGATGTTGAAAGTGGGGGGAAACATTGCAGGAAAATTACGTTCGAAAATAAAACAATTAATGTTCTTTTGCACATAATTCACCGTATTATTACTAAACATTTTCGATAGACAATGCACGTTTGTTGTTTCAAATAACTGTGGCGCGTTAAGCGTTTTTCTTTTTCCATTTTAAATTTTTTTAAATGGTAACTTTTGTTAAAATATCGTTAAATTTTTGTGAGCTTGATTTTAATATACTATTATACATGCACAAAAAGCAATAAACATCAGGCTGTGTTAAAGTATGCCGAACCCACAGCACAAAGGGAAGCGATACTGTCCTGTCAAATATCACTCTAGCAAAACTTGAGTGTCGGTCATTTTTATCGACCACCCGTTCATTTCCAAGACGATAAAATGACTTTGATGTTTTTTTAGTTTAAGTAAAAACTCGTTATCGTGAAAAATTATGATAAGGTCTTATGGCATTATTGGTGTTACTAATAATCAACTGCGCAAAAATGTTACTGTTATAATGACTTACTTTTTTTTTAGAACGGTTACACGATGTAGAAATTCGTATAAGCAATAAAGACTACACGGCTAACCTTGCAGCAAATTCCCGATTTGGCCCAGCCAATGGTGATATTTGTGAACAATATATTGGCAAAACGCAACCATTGTCTGCGGGAGCAGAACATATATCTATGTGCAGCCTTCGAGGCCGTTACGTCACTCTACAGATCATGAACGATTGTGGAGCTAATGTCATTTGTTACGACAACTCAAAAACAACACATTTCCTTCAAGTGGCTGAGGTCAACGTCTATGGCTTTGTAGATCCAAAACAACGACAACGTGAGTATTGATATTCATTTTCTGCAAATGTAAGAGCAACTAAGGAACTGGTCACTATTTATTGTTGGAGAGGCGGGGGGGGGGGGGGGAAATGGGACTGTGCAATCCAAACTTTCTGTGACCCTAACAAAATCTTAGCTTCTCCTTCATAGATTTCATACAGAGAGGGATTCTCCCCTCCCTTACGTAAAGTACCTGCTGACTGTTTCCTTAAAACCTTAACCCCCACTGGCTTGGTTGTTTTCTAGTAACACTATTTCGTTCATTGTGAGAAACTGAATAATGTGTCACGTTTTCAGTTTTCGTCTGCGCCGAATTTGTTGATGCTAGTACCAACCGTTTGAATTGTGGGACGTATACACACACTAAATTACAAAAATTGTGCTCCAACTGTGAAGTGTTGCCGATATTATGGCCCCATTCCAAATTTTAGAGGAAAATGTCAAAAACACTTTTATGATGGAGAATCACAAAATACTTGCTGAAGGTATAGCCCGACACCACGAACACATTGCTACTTAGCAGCTGGATATTTATTGAATTAACTTCCAGTCCACATGGCAAACAATGTTTACACATTAAATAAATCAACGACTTTGTGGAAAATCCATTAATAGCACCCCAAAAACTAGTCGTTTTAATTTTTTTTTTTTTTTTTAAGAAATTTTTGACGAACATTAAGTCTTAAGTCAGCCGAATCAATTAATGCTTGTATGTCAATTTTGAACATTACCAGATTTTTAAAGAAGAAGAAATATCTGGTAAAGGGAGGTGCCAGCCCAGGGATTCGATCCGGGAAACCTCCGATCATCGTCGGGGCTGAAAGATTGTCCAGAATTAGCCAGAATACAACCCATAGCCGCTGAAGGAGCATGGTAGTCTCTCACGCTACCCTGGCTGGCAGTCCTGGCGGGGACTTTGCCAAGGTCCCCTTTCCAAGGGTTCGACCAGATCCACCAACCTCCAGCAACCAGGCTGAGCTCTCTCACCACTCAGCCACGATGACCACCTTCAGACTTCTGAAAATGCCTATCATTTTGAAACCTAGAATTTAATGTTACATGTAACGAAATAGTTTCAACATGACGACAAAAGTGGTTGGCTAACTAAATCGGTCAAGAGTTAAACCATTTGTTTTTTAAGCTTTGTTTTTTCTTCTGTCCCATTCCCCCTCGACTGAGCTGACCAATGTTATGACATCCCCATTAAGAGTGCCTGTAAAAAACGCTGACCTTCCTCCCCCCCCCCCCCTATCAATTTCCTCCAGCAACGATGGTAATAAATAATGACCAATCCCTAAATCAAAAACTGTGTTTAGGAGTTTTATCTTGGTTAATTTCGCTATATCTTGATCTCGTTTCTCGAATTGCCCGCTCGTCTTTCAACTGGAAGCGCGACAAACCAACAAAGTTAGATCATGTGGCAGTGATAATAACACCAGCAAAACGAAATTTTCAATAATCTCAAGATGCTTCCAGGAGAACATAAAGAGTTGCGTTAATAAGAACAATGAATAGCAAAAAGTATTAAGGCTTTGAGCCCTACCCCTTTAATGGCCATGTCGAATTGGATGCACTTTTTTTTAAGTTGGGTCGGTCACGGGATTCGAACGGCATTCGCTTGGTTTGGAGTCGAGGATGGTGACCACTGGGTTATTGCTGCTCGCTTTACTCAAGGTCCCCGGGGACCCCTCACAGAGCTCACATTCTGCGTTGATACTTAGTATTTTGCCGTTCAGTAGCTGTCGAGTATATTGGACGTTGAGAAGTAAAGGGTTACAGTGTATGACGGGTAGCCTACAGAGACCCATTGCGAATTGTTATGCTACGAAAAATGAATCCACCTTACAGTAAACTTTGTTTTTCACCTGAATTGGTAAATCGGTTAATGTACAGACCTAAAAAGGTTCCGAGGTTAGTTCGAATCACGGCACTGGCCACTTTTTATTTACAATATAACGGCTATCATCAAAGAGATTGTTATCCCCTCTTTCCTATGGGACTTTATAGACTCCTGGGACACCCCAGGTTGCAGTAATAGAAGTAAATTTTAATGGGTATCATTTAATTTATTTTTTCTATCACAGCTAACATTGCTTACAACGCATTCGGCTGGGAGAGTTTGACCATTGGAACCAAGATGAGCAGCGTCTGGAGAAATTTTGGTACAGATTTTATTTTCGACAATAATCAACCCATTTTCCTTTTTCTTGTGAACATGGGCAACTTTATTATGACAGGTAAGCTATATCACCATTCGCTAAAATCTTGCAGCTAAATTCATACACACAGTGGGAGTAATGCCTAAAGGTAAACTATTTTGGCACTCAAAAATATGAAGGTTACAATGGTAGCCTACTAATGTTTCCTAGCCACGTGGCCGTTTTGTCATTTCGCTCCCTGCACTGGTGTCATCTAAGTCTCCTGATTAGTTAGTGAGTGACCTTATCACACCATGTGATGGTAATATTATAGCCACAGAACACAATTTCCCCTTCTGTTCTATCCAGAACGACCATATTGTAGTGGTCAAGTGTGGATCCAAGGAAGGGGCCGAGGGGGCTGCGACCCCTCCAAGACAAATAAATACTGAAATATTGGCGAAATTTTAGAAAAAACGCAGTTAAATTACGAAAAAATGCACGAAAATCCAGAAAAATCATCCTGCGGCCCCCTCCGATACTTCGTCTTGGATCCGCCCTTGGTAGTGGTTAGCACTATCAGGACCACTGCAACCAAGAGACTCATTCAAAAAAAAATGAGATCCAGGCAGAAATTTTAGCTCCATACTTTGTCTTCGCTTGCCCCTGCTTGTTACCCTCCAATTGATTTGCAGGAACCTGAACAGGCACTCAATCGTTGTACAACTCAATTCCCCGAAACATTTATCATGGATATGTGTATCACAGCATTGATTTGTTGATTTTTTTATCACAAATTTTGTTGGTCCCAAATTAGAGTTGAGTTCTGGTCATGTTGGTTGATTGGTCACAAATGAAAGCAAAGCTACCTGTAGCTGGAAAAACTGGGGCAAGCACCTTACAGACCTTCTGGCGGACCGTCTGACTCCCTCTGGCTCCCTCTTCCCCTCTGGCTCCCTCTCCCCCATACTTTGTCTTTGCTTGTCCTTGCTTGTTACCCACCAAGTGATTTGCAGGAACCTGAACAGGCAACAGGGAATTTCCTGTTTCCTGTTTCATTTCCTGTCACAAATGAAAGCAAAGCTACCTGTAGCTGGAAAAACTGGGGCAAGCACCTTACATACCTTCTGGCGGACCGTCGGGAGAGAGAGACTACCAAGTTCCTTCAGGGCAAGTGACTTATTCTGGCCTGGCATGGCCATTGTCTTGGCCTCACCAATGATGGGCGTATTCCCAGTTTCGACTGATTGGTTTTCCACCTCTTCTTACTAGAACTCTCACTGTTTCTAATAATAATAAAATTTATTCTCAATATAAGAGAAAAGGATAGAGTATAAAGGGACATAAGGTGTGGTATGGTACCTTTTACATACCTCCAAGGTGAGAAAAATTAGCAGTGTTTGAAAAATAGTCATTGTCGTAAAAATTAGGCTTTAGAGCCTCAGACTAGCAAAAATAAAAAACAATAGTTCCAAGCCCGCTTCGAAATGAGTCAACAGTCGGGGAGTCCACCAATGTCTGCGGCAGAGTGTTCCAAGTTCTACCCACCCGTAGCAAAAAGTAGTGGTGCCTGTAATTTGATTTTTCATGTTTCCAGTCATACCACCACATGCGTCACTGAGTGCGACTTAGACCAACGTTAATAGGTAGTGGGCCCTCACCCTGGTAAATTGTGGTAGGTACTAACTTATATCATGTGCAAAGGTCAACAACACGTCTCCTAAATACTAGGCTCTCCAAATGGAACTTTTCAAAACGTTGACCGTATGACAAGTATGATCCGACAGCCTGGCAATCTTTTGGTAAATTTACGTTGAACACTCAAGTCTTCTTTTATAAGGATTCCAAATTTCGGAACCATATTCCAAAAGAGGGCGCACATAAACTTTGTACTCTACTCTTACAAATGTACTGGCAGTACTAGACGGAAGGCATTTAGTCAGGAGATATGCTCTTTTGTGTCGACTGGTAGCAATGTTTGCGTAATTGGAAGAGAAGTTAAGGTCAGAAGTTATTTTAATTCCGAAGTCTTATGGAGGGTTACTGAATCCAACACTTTTTCGTCTAATATACGGCATCCTGAAAAGTGGTACCAAACGGCATCATAACACATTTGCCAATCGGTAAAGGCAACTGCCATGCTTTTGACCGTGAATTAATGCATTTAATGAAGCTTGGCTGGTAATTTGATCCTCTACAGATTGAATAGACCTGCCAAATTTAGAGTTGTTAGCAGAACAAAAAAAAAGAACCATCACCGACACACTTGGTGATAGAATCAATAAAGATGGCAAATAGCATGGGTCTGAGGATGCTCCCTTGGGGAACACCGCTGGTCACCGCAATAGGTGTTGGCAAGCAGTTATCAATTCTGACACAGTGCGTACTTCTCACAAGACAGTTTTCGACCCAACCTAATACTATCCCAAAGCTTTTTAATCTATGTATTAATTTTGTACGGTAGATATTGTCAAATGCTGTCTTAAAGTCAAGGTATACCTGATAGAAAGCACTTTTTTCACCTACAGACAATGGCCAAAAATGTAATCACCTCAGCAGTTGTACGACAGCTGACCTCCCGGGAAGAAATCCAAATTGGTTTTTGAATTTGAAAAGGCAATGGTTTTCAAGATTTAATATTATGTTCTTCGCAGTAATTTTCTCGAAGACCTTGAAAGCGACACAGGTTAATGAAATTGGCGTATAGTTTGTAATTCGGAGGACTCACCAGTCACAAATACTGGAGTAACAATTACTCTCCACCAGTTCGTTGGAAGGCATGCTGAGTCAATGGATTGTTGAAAAATTATTTTAAGGGGGTAATTAGTATTGGCTTGAGCTTGACAAATATTGCAGCTGGCAGGCCTCAGGACCTTCAGGACATTCAGGACATCAGGACGTTAAAGCTATTAACAGCATGGCTAATGTTAAGTTCTTTTAAGGTTATGTCGCATAATTTTGTGCTCCACTTGGGTTCATCACAATCAGGCAAATTTCCAGCATCGAGCATCATCATCATCATCAACTTCAAAAAAATATTTGTTAAAATAATTTTCAAGTTTCTGGAGGTCTGTTGTTATACAGAGTCGATATCCCGAAATGCCCAAATAGGCTGGTGAGGTTTCAGGTAGCGGCGAACATACCGTTGAACAATAGTTACGTTTTTGCCTGAAACAATGTGTTGCTCTTTTTCTCTAAATAAATACGGATGCAAACCTATTTACGTTGCCTTTTGGACTTAAATGTCAGGCTGCCTGAGCACTTATCGAGCCCAATTGGCTTTCTGTCCCGTTTTTAATCTTTTTCTCTAGCAACTTCAAGAACTACGGCGTAGTACAGTTTGCTAAAAGCTTTATAATGTTGCAGAATCTCGGGTGATTTAATTTTCGCCCATTTACGCAAACATAGCCTTTATTAAAAGTGAGATTCATTGTTGTCTGGCAACTTTTAGATTGAGTTTTTTCGTTTGTATGAGCATCACCTTCCTTCAGACGACGAAGAAACTGATAAAAAGATTGGCAGGGTGCAGTTCGCTTACTTTGTACGTTTAATCTGCAAAGCCCACTTGTCCCTGTCGCGACGTTGTAACTCCAGCTCCTTAACTTGAAATCCTAATATTTTTTCCGAAAAGATATCACTACTTTCATCTTTCAGAAATATTGTACTGACTACGCCAAACTGTGCTTCTTTCAGGTCCTTCAGCTAATCCGTGGTGGAGAGCTGACTTAGGGACGAGTCACAAAGTTAGCAAAGTTGTCATTCACAACTGGGGAACTTCGAACCTAAGTAAGTAGAACAAAATGTATGTCAGTGTTATTTGAGAATTTAGTTAAATTTGTTGGTGTCATCATTTATTTTGGACAGCCGTTCTTCATGACTTCGAAGTTCGTGTTGGCTCTATGGACATTGCCGCAGGATCCTTCAACAATATCATCTTTGACAAGAATCCCATTTGTGCCCAGCATACTGGAATCTTAACTTTACCAGGAAAGATAACTCTAACGTGCAGCAACTTACGTACAGGACGATTTCTATCCATTCAAATTGTATCACTCTGCAAAGACAAGTCTTGTTTCTTAGTTCATGTCAATGTCTTGTCTTTCTGTGAGGTCGAAATCACTGCGGTTGGAAAGGTTTAGATTTTCTCTGATATTTTTTTCAGAATTTGGTTATTTGCAGAAGTTTGGCCATGTATGCTAAATCACCACAGTGATAACCAAAATTTTACTGAAAACTTTTCAAGATTCTTTCTAGCATCACCTTTCAAACATATGTATTGCAATGACAGAAATCCAGTATGATTTCAGTAGTTTGAAGTAATTTTGTACTAGCACTAGTTTTGTCTTGAACACTAAATTGGCACAATACCAACCACTATTTTACTGAAACCCTTAGGATTGCTTTTACCATCTTCGTTGATGCGGATTGATTTCAATGACAGAAATCCAGAATAATTTCGCTAATTTGGAGTAATAGCGCTATTTGCACAAGTTTTGTCAAGTAAACCAAATTAGCTCAATGACGACCAATATTTTATTGTTTTCAAGATTCCTTCATGTGTCTTTGTTCACACGGATTGATTGCAGTGACAAAAATCCAGTATAACTTGATAATTTGGAGTAATGTCGTTATTTGCACAAGTTTGGACACATAAACTAAATTAGCACAATGATGGCCAATATTTTACAGTGAAGACCTTTCAAAATTATTTCTTATGTCTTTGTTTACACGGATCGATTGTAGTGACAGAAATTCAATATAACTTCAGTAATTTGGAGCAATGTCGGCATTTGCACAAGTTAGTTAGGCAAATTAAATTAGCACAATGACTACCAATATTTTACTGAAGATCTTTCAAAATTATTTCTTATGTCTTTGTTCACACGGATTGATTGGAGTGACAGAAATTGAGTATAACCTCGATAATGTGGAGTGATGTCGTTATTTGCACAAGTTGGTTATGTAAACTAAATTAGCCCAATGACAACCAGTTATTTTACTGAAAACCTTTCAAGATTATTTCTTGTGTCTTTGTTCACATGGATTGATTGCAGTGACAGAAATTCAGTATAACCTCGATAATTTGGAGTAATATCGTTATTTGCACAAGTTTTGTCACGTAAACTAAATTCGCATAATGACGACCAACATTTTACTGAAGACCTTTTAAGATTCCATCTTGCATCTTTGTTCACACAGACGGATTGCAGTGACCAAATCTTGATGATTTCAGGCTGTTGGAGGGTTTTTCTTACGTGCGCTAAATTTTTTTAATGTTGTATTTAGACATTTGCATTTCCAAACAAAACATTTTTTAACCGGTTGGATGTTTCTTCTAACAGATGCTGCATAAAAGTTTTTCTTATTGTATTTAATTGTTAAAAATGACAATTATTATAATGACAAGTATAAACCAGTTGAATTTCCTTTGGCGACCAAAGAATAAACACATTAATATTTATCCTTTGGTCAAAAACTTAGTGAAGAGTGTGTATGCTTATTGGTTTATGTGTAAACATATTGGTTTAATAAATGTTAAATGCTGGTTGTACACTAACTAGAATGCTGCACAACATAAAGTTGCCGTGTTTTCACGAATGCTTTAAACACATACTTGCTGGTTTCTTAATACTCAGTTAGTAACATGTTATGCTTGTCTAGTGAAAATAAATTCGCGAGCCCAAGATCAAAATTGAACCAATGCTAACAGCTGATGTTAGTCTGTCACCAATTTTAGATGATGTGGAATTATCATGGAACATTTTCATTGATCATGAACAAAATGGATACAGGCGCCTGCCTTATGCAACAGAGCTTATTTTTCATGGCATTTTTTTGATAAATTAAATTTAACAATTCCACGCTGGTAATGGCTATAGGCAATACAATTCCCAAATATTCTTCTTGTTTTAATCTGAATGATTTTAGCTATATGCATTTGTTTTCATTTAAAATTTTCTTCTGATATTTCTTTCGAGGCTAAAATAATCTCTCCAACTGACATATGATCACTTCAAGTAGGTGTGTGTAAAAATAAGATATTGTGTCACTAACGGCCAGAGAATGAGAATAACGATTAACGGAAGGTTGGGTTAAACGTGTCAAGCCTAGCCAACCATGAATTTCGCATGGGATATTCATAATATAATCTTCCTAGGATGCAACAGGTTATATCCTACTCGCTCTTTTGAATATGAATTAATACCGAGAGATTGACTAACGAAATGTTAATTTATTTTGTAACTTTACTTGATGCAGACTATCGAGAACAATGATGAGTATCTCATTGGTAGGGTAAGTCAATCAATTTAAACAGGCCTCTTTTGAACATGAATTAATAACGAGAGATTGACTAATGCTAATTGAATTAAGTTTTGTAACTTTACTAGATGCTGACTATCGAAAACTATGATGAGTATCTCATTGGTAGGGTTCGTCAATCCCTTTAAATAGGCAATATGCTCTTCCTTCTGATAACATGGTGATAATGCAAGCTGCATTATCACCATGTCATTAAGTCTTGGGCCTACAAGTGGCAACTAGCACTAGCCATGCAACTGCCATAAAGTCATTGGGGTGCCACTTTCTGCCAAGTTACTGCACTCTGAATCCTGAAATACTGTAACCAACTTTAATGCATGCTTATTTAGGCATAACCACACGCATGACATTGTAGTATATATTGTACCCCTGTTACATCTAAATCACACAGAATAGCTTATTTTATGCCTAAGCGATTTACAATTAGTTTAACAAGTTCCCTTATCAACATACCATAAGACATATGTTAGACTAATTTTAGAATGTACTTCGGATGTCGCGATTCCTAATCATAAAAAATAACTGTATTAGAAAACTAAAAAGTGTTCAGAGAAAACTTACTTACTATTTACCTGTCTATATTGGACTGTTTTATCATGAACGTTTGATTGAACTCAGTCTGGAGTTGAATTTTGTGGGCACATCATTGCTTTACATACCTCCTGTAAGTAGATTCCGACAAATATTTATCAGGGCGAAGTACCTCCCTTGCTTAAGTCTCATGCTGGTTGCACCCGAGGGCTCGCTTGCTTGGTGATTTTATTGGAAACGTGCCACATATAGTAGAAGTAAGTACGGGAAAGCCAAAGGCTTATTGTTTTCATTAATCAAGAACGAAAGTTAAAGGTTCGAAGGCGATCAGATACCGCCCTAGTTCTAACCATAAGTATTTTGGACTTATATGTCAGACTGCCTGAGCGGGTAATCGAACCCAGGACCTTTGAAATCAAAGACCAAGGTCCTACCGCTGAGCCAGACTGACACGGCCTGAGATGTAAATAGGTTTGCATCTGTATTTAGTTATAGTAGAAGTAATTATTACTCTACAGGGTGTTTCAGAATAAAACCGACAAACTTCTAGGGCGTACTAAGGAGGTAAACACAAGTCAAAAAGTCCTATACAACACCTATCCAAAAACGCTTGGTTACCAAGAAATTGCCCTATTACACCCCAATTTTTTTATGATCGAGTATTTAAGTCATGTCTTAATTCGATTCAGTGACTCCCACTGAATGCCTGCAAGGTGCACGCTTTGTAGTGACCTCATATACCATGTTGCGTGTTCAAGACCAAATTCAGAGCTCCACAGAACTAAATGGACCTCGGGGCTGTGACTACATTTCGTGCTAATCGAATTGCATTCGAAACTGCAACTACGTCTAACTCTTGCCAAGAGAGTTGTTAACTAAATTTAAAAAAAAAATTAAATATTTATTTAGAGGATAGCATAGGTTAATAATTTCTACACGCAATAAATGTTGCTCAAAGATGTAAAAACACCGCTGCATTTGATAAACGTTTTCGTAGTTGCGTGAGCACAAAATGACCAGTGTGAACACTATATCACAGCAGCCAGAGGCAGCCTGGTGGGTGTAGAGGGTAGTAGGGTTATTGGGGACCAGGGGCTACTTTTTTGGGAGACGTTTCACCCCAAAAGTTTCGTACCATCAGTCGAGTAGCTTGGTAAGTGGTGGCGGGGGGGGGGGGGGGG
>JAHWFP010144008.1:22392-39134 GCA_023313725.1 Lithobius niger | reverse complement strand
TATGTCTATCTAGGTTTATTAGAGAGCTCATCAGAGCACTTTGAATTCGAATGTTACATATGCTTTCGCCGCAATTCCATTACCACATCATCTTTAAACAGGCGTTGTACAGCCCCTATTGCAACTAAATGATTTTAATTAGCATTGATGGAAAGTATACATCAAAACCCTCCAAAGAGTCTAAGTATGGCTATCTAGAGTTATTAGCCAGATCGTTGGAGCACTTTGAATCGAAAATCACCAATTATAAATAAGTAGCGTATGCAAATTAAGTGTAATATATTGTTAAAATAGATTTTTGAGGTCAAGGGTTGTTTTTACGTAAAACTTGTGTATTACATTTCCAATCCAGAATTGTGTGCTGAAAATTTTCATTGAACATTATGCTTTCGATTTGTTGATGGTAAGGAATTACAGACGTTAATTGCATCGCAATGAAGCCTACCTTACAATACGTCATAAAGATGGCGTCACTCATTATGACGTAACATTTTTACTATTGCAGGTAGAGGGGTAGGGTTTGCGCCATTTTATAGCTCGTATAATGGTCTTCAAAAGACATAGGGAGTGTTAATGCCGTCAGACCCGTCCTTGCCCTGCACTGAAGCCACACGTACAAAACACGTCAAAAAAAGGAAAATACGTCATAACTCTAGAGCACGTAACTTTTTACCTATTATAGATAGAAGGATAAGGTTTGCGCCATTCTTTAGCTTATGTAAAGGGCTTAAAACGTAATGGGGACCATTAAAGTCCTCAGACCCATAATAAGCCCATAGTACTCCGATACGTCCAAAATACGTCATAAAGACGTCAAAAAATAATGAATTAGCGGGCTGACAGTGGTAGACTTTATTCCATCGTGTTTAGCGCATTTTTTCCGTCCAGAATCAGTTGGTCTCAATTACGTTGCAATTAGTTCTAGGTTGAGCTATATTTTGGCATAATTTGACTGGATAATATTTATTTTAAAGGAAACCAAACAGTGGTCGCTGCGTCCAAAATGGGCTCAACCTGACGATCATAGATTAGACGGTCATCGCCTGTAAATATTAAGTCAAGAATGTTGGAACCACGTGTTGGTTTATCCAAGGGGGTGCAAGCAACTCCAGAAAGAGACGGTGATGCGGGTCACTGGCCCGGGAAGTTTCCCAATTCACAGTTGAAAAGTTTAAGTCGCCCATTATTATGTTAGAGTGCCTCACACACATTGAATCAGCAATAAGCTTGCAAACCTTCTCTATTGCTGTGACTGATCTGCTATCCGGGAGGTAACAAATAATCATAAAAATCGATAAATATCGATGAATTATTTAGAGACATCTAAATGGGATAATTCCATATTTTTAAATAGAATAGCTTAAATAGAATAGCAAAACAAACCATGGCCGAAACAAATCCCGGGCGAAGCCGGGTACGATGCTAGTGAAATGTATATAAACTGAAAATATAGGTGTTTGAACCAGTGCTTCCCTGCGTATAGGATGATGCACGTCGGTTTGGATTGGCACACACAATTGGATGGTAATTTTTCTTTATTGTTTATTTTGTTACTTAATACATTTTATAACTCCTAAAAATTCTTTATTTATTTTGTTGTTAAACCAATGAACTTGTCCAAGGAGAATTATGTGACGTACACATAGTAATGTCTACAAACTGTATCGCTTCCCATAAACACTCGTAATGCTTAGCTGTGATATAATAAACCAGAGTAAATCATAAAGCTGCTTTGGCGTCAGTCCTACTCTCTAGATCCTTGAACCCTGCCTCTTAAGCATGATTTAACCAGGGGATCTGAGTAGCAAACATCGTATTCATTAAACCTAAAGAGGTTCCTGGATCGTAACCACGCTCAAACTACCCCTAGGTTTGATTCTCTGTCACTTTCACATTGAGTGGGCCATAACTCCTGCTCAGCTACAATTCTAATAATCAGGACGTCACATCTCTTCATGCAGCATACAAGGAGAAGAAGTCGAGTTTGACTAAAAACGTGAGACCGACCTTCTAGTAAGGAAAGTTAAACTCTTCTTACTCCATTTACAGGTTGAAGGTTACAAAATAATCAGGCCCTTGGTTGACAAATAACGATGGACATTATCTTTAGTCCCAGCGAAAAGTAGCTTCAAGTACAGAAGGCGTCAAGAAAGCCTTCATTGAAACAGGCAAATCGATTGGCTAAGGGAATTCCCACTGGGCCTCCTAACATGACTTTCAAGATGGCGTCTAGGCCTACTCACACTATTTCGCAGGCCGATCAACAAAACCTGGCCTGTTGGTTCAGCAGAATTCAAAAAGCAAAAGGTAAACAAGTGGTGAAAAGGAGGTGTAAGGGAAAAAGAGTCTGGGCATGAGGAAGTGGTGCTACGATGGTGAGTTGTTACAATACAAGGTATTGATTGCAGTATACAAATACAATTGGTATACGAGATATAACATTGTTGTCGTCACATTCAGTAAAGGAAATTACTTAAAAGGTTAACAATTCAGGGTTGCCGGATACAACTGGCTTTGTTGGCAGATTAATTAAGCACCAACACTGTGTCACAATACAAATTGTGGGCTGGTAAGAAAATGGCTTAAAGTAAGCTTCACCCATTTTACAGGAATCGACTTATGCTAGAAACATCAAAAGCAATATTGGCCTGGGAAGTTCAAGACATTTTGGACACCAAGGGAAAATTGTGCTAGGAATTTAAAGACCGGATGGGTACAACAGGGAGAAGAGACATCTGCCAAGGATAACAGCCCTACATGCCAGCAGACATACGATTCTACTTCACAGTGGATAGGTTGGATAAACAATCGGCTGAGCAACTGGCCATTAGAAAGTTGAGAGGGGCAAAGGGACAAGAAAAAATAGGCCAATGGCCTCAGATGCTGTCCACAATACGCCAGAAAAAAAATTTCACAACCAGATGGTAGTACTACACAGGAACTAAATGCGCAGAGGTCTGAAGCCCAGTTTTTGCTCACCAGTATAGCAGGGTGTTAGCAGCTTGGGTAATAGGTTAAATACATTAAAAGTAATGGGTTGGGGTAATGAATACACTAAAACCTCGTACTCTACAACGCATTTCCATTCTGCCGGCCATTCATAGCTTGGACCCCAACTGATCATTATTACCATTACTATTTAAAGGACACTTTGGTATACATACAGTTTGCTGCCAGGCTTGCTTCTAAGACGACAAAGAATATGATGCCCACAGTTAAATACCATGTTGGCATAATGTGTAGTATGTTCTAGGAATATAGAAAAAAATACATGTTGCAAATGAATCATTATACACTAAAAATGGTTAATGAATTAGTTTTTTTTAGCACAAAAAATATTTCAATACAATGAAGTGGAAATTTTCCTTCACAAAATTCTCAGATGTTTTAGAGATAAATCTTTAAAAAGCATTGCTTCTGTTCCAGTAATTTATTTTCAAGAAATGAAACCAAACCGTAATCATAACTGAATCGGTAAAACCAAATAAAATATATTTGGAGCTGCTGTAAATTGTAATCAAAGTGCACCAACTAAAAAAAAAAAAAAGCAATTAAATTGTAGGGTTGAAAAGTACCTCAAAACTGCTTTAAAGCCTTCATAAATCTTTTTCACCTCATGGATACATTCGTCTTTGTGTTCCTTTTAAAGGAGGCTCAGTGAACCAAGAAATGCTTCTGATGCACTGTGAAAAATTTTAACAGGCTAACTGCAGGCTAACTGATGGAGAATTTGAAATAGATTTGAAAATTTTTGCTATTTAGCGTCAAAATCTGAAATATGTATTGGATGGTCAAATCAAAAACCGATGACGTTTGTTCCTTCAGCAGATATTACACATAAAAAAATCCTAGTTTAAAAATTAAGTATCAGCAGCTTCTGTGCCAACGTAATGTTTGATCACACACCAAATGATCATAGTTTGAACATACCATTACCAGGTAGTCGCCCACTTGCCAACACAAGGAACTATGTCAAACGAGCTGTGGTCATTTTCTCCAGACATTTTCCCCAGGAAAATATTTATTAAAAAAAGTTTAATTTTCATTTAAAAATGCATTGTACTTAAACGTTTGCTTATTTAGAAACGTGGTACGAGTAGATGTACACTTAGTGCACAAGCAAATTTCGTGTGATTGAGGGCATGCTACCGGAATAAACGTACCGCGAGCGCAGATCTGGTATTATACATTCAGAACAGTTGGGGAGTCACACTTCGAGTGGGAATGATAAACATCCTAAAGCCTCCCAAATCAGAACTGCCAGAAAATTACTGACGGAATAGATGAAGAATTAAATTCCAGGTTACGCTCTATGTACAGTTTATTCTGCATGTGTGCTCAATAATAGACAGGGCAGTTATCACTTTTGATGTAGGTACAATTATTGAAATAAAAAAAAATGCTTTGTAAGGTATTTGATTTAATTGTGGAATGTGCCTAGGGAAAAGTGTTTGTGAGATAATGTCCGGGGGAAAATGTACAATTTAAGGGGGAATTAGTCCACTGCCATTTCAGAGGGGTTAAAATGTTTAAATACCTTTCAGAACCCAAACGTAAAATTCAATATTAAAGCAGATAATTCAAATCAAATAGAAAACAAAACTGCTAGAATTAAGATGTTAAATTTCTTTTTCAAGATCGTATCAGAACCCTTTCAAACGCCACAAAAGTTCTTGGGGAATTTCCTTATTTTATCCATTTCAACATGTTGGCTGCAGGCACATCATATATTGTTATCTCTATTGTGCCTTGGATGTATTTTCGATAGTTAATGTCCGAATTTTTAACCAAGTATATAAAAAATTAATAATAAAAAAGTACTACACCATAAAAAGTAATGTGTGCATCGCCAGTGATCAACAGGCTTTCCAGTAGTCCGAATCATTTGGTGCGCTTGTATGACTCACTGCATTGTTTTGGATTGGATGGATTTTGCTGGTGCCCTAGCATACACTGCGGCCCAAGGAATACAACCACATGCAAAGCACACCTTACTGCTCATCCAAATTTTAACCTGACTGATCGAGAACGAAAAACCATTCCCGTCATGTTCCACTGCCTGGAAGGGTACAACATGCACCTTCTAGTACCCGCAGTGCACAAGTTTCCGGGAAAAGTAGATGCTATTGCTCGCAACATCGAGAGGTTTCAGACCATAACGATTAAGGATCAAGTCAGCAAGATAAACCTTCTTTTTATGCATCAACTAATAAAACGCTTCTCTTGGTACTCTAGTAAAGAACCGCAGGAACGACTATAGCTGCTTCCCATCCTCGAGGCAGTGTTAGGCTCTGGATTGAAATCTGAACGGTTTACGGCACTGAACTTGTTAGAGCAGAAGAACGTTTACCAGTACGAATATATAAGCGACATGTCCGTTTTCGACGAGGAAGATATACCATCGAAGCACTCGTTCTACTCCCGGTTGAAAGAAGGGGTGTTGGCGGAAGACAAGTACACACGGGCACTAAACCCCTGGCTGAGGAAATTCGGAGGTACTCCCTACATACCATGAGATATACCAAATGACTGACGTTTTCTACCTTGCCAGCATTTTCGAAGATTTCCGAAAATTGTGCCTCAAAAAGAACAATCTGGACCCCTGCTATTACATCTCCACTCCAGGATTCAGCTGGTCAGCTCTCCTTAGGATGCAGGAGCCCGAACTGGAACTATTCACGCACGTAGGGAAGCACAATCTTATATCTTCCGGCACTAGAGGTGGAGTTTCCTTCGTCGGAAAGTGGCATTCGAAAGTCAATAACAAATTCCTTCCTCTTTATGTCCCTAGCAAACCATCCCTATACAAAATGGACCGAGATATTATATTAACAACCTGTACGGTTTGGCCATGTGCGCTCACCTCTCCTACGACAAGTTCTGCTAAGTAACCATGGAGGAGATTAGAACTTTGGATGTAGACACCGTGCCGGATGATGATGACGTGGGATATATACTGGAAGTCGATCTTGTGTGCCCCAAAGATAATGTGCACAACGATTATCCACTAGCTCCGGAGAAGGTCGACATTGGAAAGGAGCTGCTATTCCCTATTCTCTGAATCTGGCAGAAGATTTAAACCACAACATCAAGTCCCGAACCTTCTGCACAAGAAGAGGAGTACTTCCTACACTACAGGAACTTGAAACTTCAAATTGCTGAATAATTCGATTTTTGGAAAAAACATGGAGAATAAGAAAATTTGCCTCAACATGAGTTGTGTTCCAAATAGAAAATGATGCTGAAATACACCTCCTAACTGCATGTAGAATCTTTCAAAATCCTAAACCTGGTGCAACTAAACCGCCACGTTCGTAGCACGCTGTGCGATCTTTCGCCCTACTCCAGATTTACCATACTGGAACTCTCCAACCTTTTTTGTTCGAATTCCATTTTGAGTACATTCGGCCGAGTACGAAGACAACGCCAAACTCCTTTACACGGATACTGACAGCCTCTGCTACGGAAACAAAATATACAATATTTACTGTGACATGCTCACTGACAAAGATCGTTTCGACACGAGCAATTACCCATCGAATCATCTCATCTTCTCTAGCATAAACAAACAAGTATTGGGGAAAATGAAAGACGAAATGGGTGCTATCCCCATCCTAGAGTTCATCGGCCTCAGGTCAAAAATGTACTCGATGAAACCACTGAAAATAGAGGATGTCACGAAGGCCAAGGGTGTCCAAAGCTCATTCGTGAAAAAACATTTGAGCTTCAGCAATTACGAAGTGGCTCTAAACTCTGCTGTACCTCCACAGAAGAAAAGCTGGGCCAAGATTTGCAGCGTCGGGCACAAACTGAGTACCGTTTTGAATATCAAAATCCCTCCTATCACCTTATGACGACAATAGGTATACCCCGGACAACGGCGAAGATATTCTAGCCATCGGCCACTACGATACTGGTGCTTGGGACGAATACGTGGACGATTTCGACTCGCACATGGATGTGATGCGCGATGAGGAGGGAGAGGAAAAATTTCCATTCACTTGGAAAAGTGAGAAGCACAAAAACTGACCAAAGCAAAAATATCCTTGGAGAAAGAGAAGGCCGTACGCATGATCGTCGTCTTGGAGAATCGCCAGACAGAGGTGAGGAATTTTGAGGAGTGGGAGAAGGAGATTAGAAAGAAAGATATCGTCAGTAACAAAAAAGCTCACACGCTAGAAACGGAGGCATGAAGAGAAGCTAGGTTGAAAAAAAAGCTGCTAGTGCAAGTAAATCCCATGCTCAGGAAGCGAGAGTGCGGAGAGAAGCTAGGTTAAAGAAAATGGCCGATAGCAAAAAAAAAGCTCAAGCTGAGAAAAAAGCAGAGAAAAAAGCAGAGAAAAAAGCAGAGAAAAAGCAGAGAAAAAGCAGAGAAAAAAGCTGCTAGTAAAAGAAAATAAGGACGAGCTCGAGAGACCTGATTATGATGAACTCTGAGCCACGTGGATTAGGCTTACAGGGGAACCATGTTAAAAAAACGTGCCATATGCTTTACCTCGTGGGGTGGTGTGGGAAAAAGCAATATTAGCATAACTTTGTTTATCACACTTTTGAAAAGCACTTCAATTTTGGGACCCCAAATGTTACTAATTTATCATTTTCATGCTTTGAAGCATTTTAGAGTACTGGAGAATTCTTACAACACGAAAGTCAAAAAGCATTTGCACGACTGCTCCAGTTTTAGGACCCCCAAAATGTTGGTAATTCTTCATTTTCACGCTCTGAAGCTTTTGATAGTTCTTACAACGTGAAAGCACAAAAAGCATTTGCACGATCCCTCCATTTTTAAGACCTTCAAAATGTTGCCAGTTCGTCATTTTTACGCTTTAAAGCATTTTAGAGTTACCACAAAGTGAATGCTCAAAGAGAATTTGCACGACTCCTCCACTTTTGGGAGCCCCCAAATGTTGCTAATTCTTCATTTTCACGCTCTGTAGCTTTTGAGAGTTCATGAAGCATGCTTCATGAAGCTCATGAAGCATTTGGCCGACCCCACGGATGACATGACTTCTGGTCATGTGACTTCCGGCGTGACCTTTATACTTCGAGTTAGCATAAGGACACATTTATGTAGCATAAGGACACATTTATGTAGCAAAAGGACAAAGGTAGCAAAAGGACACAGCTAGTAAATGGACACATTTAAGTAGCAAAAGGCCCCTTCCCAACGATGACCTAGACCTCTACCTTGACACCTTGACCTTTAACCTTCGGGGGGGGGGGGGTCCTCATATTATACTTTTCCACTCAAGCACCAGCCAACACTAGATGCTACGCTTTGGTTATCAGTGCCTGGCTTATATCCCTGAAGTTGGATGGGAGCAGAGTCGATGTTGTGAAGTTAAGGTAAACCTCAATAAAATGAAAAAGAAGAAAAAAGATGTAAATAAGTAGAATAATTATGTATTCATCAACCTCTTCAGTTATCAATTTCCCAGAAGAAAGGGATGTTGAAACAAATCGAGGCCGGAAAATCCCCAAGTATTTGTCTGTCCAACTCTCAGTTAAAGAAGAATAACATATCTCTACCAGTCACAAACATGCAACAGTTGAGAATTCAAAAAGCTCGAGCTACAGGAGGGATTGAATCTTAAATTTTCACGTACACAAGTCCAGAAAGGAGGCTTCTTACCCACACTCCTCCTTCCGGCTCTCACAGCCATTGGAACGACAACTGGTAGCACCACTGGAATTTCCAAGGCAGTCAACGATGCCAAGTCTAACGCGATACAGCTCGCAGAAATAAAGTGACACAACACCATGATGGAGGCAGTAGCCTTGCGGAAAGGGTCGGATTAAAAAAAAAAGCTGCCAGAAGAGGTTGCGGATTTTATTTGAAGCTAGCGTCCCGTTGAACTAGGCCTTAACAAACTTAGACCTCGCCAAATACGCTAAAACGTAGGGGATCCGTATGTTCAGGGGAGTTTATTTGAAAGACCTGCTACCTATGCATCTGAAGGCAGTCGAATGCACAATACTGAACTTACATGATTTGGAAGCCAGGAACGGTATACTAAGGTTTAAATCTATTTGCCTCGTTAGGTTTAAACATGCCTACAGAACTCGTGGCATACTCGTAAACAGGAAAATCATAGGAACCCAAGGAGGATACAAACAGCAAACAAGATTTTATGCGGACAATATTGCTCAGCCGTACTGTACTACTTTAATAAAGGCTATATTAATTTATTCAAAGTAATTGACGAAAGAAAATAGGTGATGAATTTTATAAATAGTACAAGCAATGTGTAGGTGGTTGCTAGGGGACATGACGTTCCAAACCGCTTTGCTTTAGGACTAACGGTTCACAAGATACGACCGGTTAATGACAAAATGAACTTGGTGGCAACTGCCCGATAGTGCAGGTAATGCATAGGGTACAGTCGAGGAAATCTAAATTCTGAACCGTTTCACTCTAGGACCAAGAGTTCGCCGAGTCGAAATGAGACAGCAGGCCAACTTCCAAAAATGACGATACCCCAATTCTGGTAGGGTAACGTGCTAGGACATATCCGAGGGAAGCAAAATCCCGAGCCGTTTCACTCTACGACCAATGGTTCATGAGTTACAAAAATGATGATATCCAAGTTTTGGGCCATCTGTTTGGTCGGACCCCAGATGGGATTATCAAAAACATGGACGAATTTCGATCGGTTTCGCTCTACAATTGATGGTTCATGAGTTACGTCCATTTAGGAAATTGAAACAGAAATGGTGGCCATCTTAGAAAAATGGCATCACTTCCAGTTTAAATTGGTACTTACGTATGCAATTTTATATCATTTGCACGACACGTATCCAGGCATGGAGGCTTACTTCTAGAATTTGCGTCAATTACTTGAGCGAACTTTTCACAATTACAAAACACTGTGTTCTGCTCTCAGCTTTATCTTACCGTGAAATGCTCAACTCCTTGGGCTACTATCCCTTGCTGCTCGACTTAATAGATGTGATCTGTTGTTGGTGTACAAAAATCTAAATGGTTGTGAGATCCTCTATCCTAACACCTTCTTCACTCATTCTTTTTTTCTTACCAACCGTGGGCATAATCTAAAAACTTCACCAAAGATCTTTAAATTCAAACTCGAGGAAGGAATTCTTCTCGCAAAGAGATTATTTTCTTAAATTTTCTCCGTGGCATTACAGGCATTATGCTTTGCCGTTATCCTGTTAACTTAAACTGTAGCAAATACTTTTGCATTCGAGGTCATTCACTAAAGCTTGCAGTTAACTAAGACTGACGGCCGCAAATATTTTTTTGCAACAGAATTGAGCAATGCTTGTGTGAAACCATTTGCATTCTGATGCCATTTTAGCATCATCGGTAAACATTTGAAACAAGTTATTAAACCTCTCACGTATGTCCATGTGGGAAGTGCGAACATCCAACTGCTGTACACTCATTCACAAATTTAAAATTTTTTACTTTTAATATTTTGTCTTTTTTTCTACATTATTTTGTTTTTAAACACATGCGAGGTGTTAGCAATCAACCCTGACCCTTTATTTGCCTATTGCATTAGCAATGAATTATTATTAGATACTGCAGTGTTGCTGTTCTGTTTAGTCCACGTGAAACCTTACTACAATAGTCAAGTGTTTTTATCATTTTTACTTTTGCACACGATAGATCAGCTAGTGATTGGTGCATTCTAAATGTCTGTACGACTGCGCCAGAAAGTGTTTAAAAACTAATAATCGTAGTGTGTTAGCATAACGCTACAGGTAATTCATGCAAGTCCTTGAAAACATGAAAATTTCCTGGAAAGTAATGATGAAATTACACGGCTGGAAAAGTGCTTGAAAATCCTAAAAAATTACGTAGGGTGAATGGTGTAGGGTGATATACTGATGTTGGAAGACGAATGGAAACTAAACGATATGACTGAAGAACACTGAAAAAATTTAGCCAAGAAAATAATCGAGTGTGTATCCTTGCATTATTTTTTCGTTGGGCATGAAAGGTTTTGTAATTTGGGTTCTATCTTTTATTGTATTTACGTGTATAATGGTTGGATAGAGCAGTAAGGTTTCAGGTGGACTAAACAGTACAGCAACTCTGCGGTATCTGAAACCTTACAGTAAAGTTTGTGTTCCTTTGCTGTTTTGACTTCGAATCAGTTAAGCCTTATATCAAGCACCATGCAGTTTAGATTCGCTTGTTTTGATGTTTAATAATCCCTTTAAATGTCAGTCTACATCTTGCAACTGGCATTTGCTGATTAGTATTGTTGCATAAAAACAACGTAAAATAATCAAAGTGGTCGTTTAGAGCTCCCGAACCACTTACCAATTATAGAAGGCCTTATGGAAACGGCACATCTATAGAATAAAATCTGTAAATGAGCTAAGAACCAGCTTCATAGAACAAATATTTTGATTTGTAGAGAGCCATTTGAAACGTGCCGTGCCAACAACAACAAGAAAAAGCGAAAAACGAATTTCATGGTTTCAGCTAGGGTCCAAATCTCCAATTTTCTTCGGCGTATTTTATTGCATGTTGGTATACTTGTTAAACAAGTCCAACAAAGCTTACACAGTAAATTTAATCGAAAAAGATTCACACATGGCGGAGACGTTAGGCGTTAATATTTAGACTTTAACATGGGTGGTTGAGTTCAAATTTTACAGTAAAAACTACCGCCTTTGCTAATATAGAATAAAAGGCGGTAAAGTAGAGAGTAAACAATTGATGGTATCGAGAATGTCATTATTGCATATAGTTTAGCCAAAAAGTGCGAGCCGAAGCAAAAGTAAAGGAGTCGATAATTTATTGACTCGAACAAAGTAATTCTTGTTATATTGTAAGCCAAGAGCTGAAGAAAAAGTACTGTTAATGAGTCGAACTTGGAAAATCGGAAAGTACACGTGTCCAGCAACCAGAAGTATTGCAGCTGATAGGAAAAGGAAGAGGTAGTGAGGGGGAGAGAAGGGAAGAAAGGGAGGGGCAGTATTCAATTCAACCTATCTTATTTCAGCTTAGTGTAGCAAAAGAGGAAAGGGAAGTGCCAGGATGGGTATAGAGGGCGAAAAGAAGGGATGGGGAAGAAGAGGGGTAAAAGGGTGCCGGGAAAGTGAGGTTCAGGATGCGAGTAAAGGGGAGAATATTACAGGAACAAAAAATTAGCCATCACAGTAAAGAGGTAAAATTACCCTCCCATCCAAGCACCTGACGAACAAGCACACGAGAAACCAAACTCTGGGCGATACAATTTCCCGGACGAAGTCAGTGGACATCACAAGCAAGCAGGCATATGGCAGTAAGTAGGAGGGGGAAGGGGACACGGAAGGGACGGTAGGAGGACGAGGATAGGGACAAGGAGTGGGACGGAAGGAAGACAGGAATGGAAAGGGGAGAGAGAAGATGGGTGGAAAACGGGAAAGAGATGGGAGGAAAAGGATGGCATGAAAATGAAGTTACAGGAAGGCAAGTCAAAACCCTGGGCAAAGCCTGGTACGAATTCTAGTACAGCTATAGATAACACTATTCCTTGATTATCGACAAAGCTCATTACGTTGTGCGACAAGAATACGGTTCGTATATACAACTGGCTCACTCTGTATTGTTTACGGCAGTATTTTAATTGTAACCTATCTCGTTCATAAGAAACGCATAAAAATGCGTGTCGAACTTAATATTTTTATAAAACCAGTGAGGGATGTGTATCACATTTTAAAAATACGTTAAACGAGTCTCTAGGATGGTTACAGAAAACAAATAAAGCAAATCAATAGGCCAAAAACGTAAAAAAAAATGCTTTAATGGGGTCATAAGAAATTCGTATAAATACGTGACGTGGCTCACTTTAGGTACGCCAAAATTTTTTAAAGGTACAGAAAGAACAAACATCACAAACAAAATCCACTTGGGGAAAAAGACCAGCCAAGTTTCAGCCAATACAAGTAGCGATATCAGAATAAAACTGGGTACCAGTTTTATTCTCACTGACTATTACTTCAGACGAAATGACACACTTGACCAATAATCTTGATAGTAGCAATTGTCGAGTATTTCATTGACCGTCTGAATTAATGGTGGAATAAGCTTGGCGGTTGGTCGTTGGGTAGGGTGATGTCACTACTTTCTAAGGGAAACAATTTTCGGAAAGTACATGGGTTAGGCTTCGTAAACTGTGTAGAAAATTTGTTGGCAGAACATTTTCTGATATTACTACTTTTATCGGCTGAAACTTAGCTGGTTCTTTCACCTAAGCCGGTTTGGATTGTCATTTCATATAATAATACACCTTATCTGTCAACATAATTAAACTGCTGAAATGTCCGTCCATGTGCGTACGGAGGGACATCTTAGCAGTATAATTACATGGACAGACAAGGTAAATTTGTAAATGATATTTGAAACATTTAGGTATAAACTGCAACCTGTTAGTATATGGGTAGTTCGTTTATCCGTGCGCACGGACAAAACACCAATGTATTCCTGGTTTCATGGCTTTGACCGGTTGGGTTTTAATTTACCATCACATATTAAATTTTTTAGGTAATAAGTATCTTACTTATTCTGTGACTTATTAACATAAATCCTTTCAATTTTTCCAGTGATGTCAGAAACTCCCAATTGCTAGAAAATTACTGGTAAATGATAATAATTTAGAATGGCGTAGACAGACAACTCCATCTCTGATCCGTTTTTCTTACTAATGCTTTCTGCATTAGCCTTAAAGCGTATGAAAACGCAACACTATGTTTACTAACAGAGATGTGACTGGTCCCTAGTCTGATATATTCTAATGTATATGCGATAAAAAAGAAATTCTTAATTTTTTATCTTTATTCTGTACAAATATCACTGCATAAACGAACGAAAAAATGACCTTGCTAAATAGTGAAATTATTTTATTAGTATCCGATACTTTTCACAGAAATTGAAAATCCTTACCTGCAATTCAAGCGGAAGATTATCTAAATTGAAGATTATGTAAACGCTGTTCGTTCAGAAGACACCAACCGTTAATTGAATTTTAGTTACCAGCTGCAAACAACAGATGGTCCAATCGACGTCTTTGTGATATTTTTATGGCTTATTTTGTAGGAAGCAAACAAAGTTTAATTAGTTTCATGTGCTGTTTGTATTGAAGCGTAAGACCGTAAATTCGTGGTGTATTAAAATTAAAGAAAATTCTGTTCAATTATCAAAACCTTCGATTTTATGAGTTTGTCCTATAAAAGTAAATATGATATAAATCCAAACAGTAAACCGTAAAGTTAATTAGTTAGTAGTGTTCGTACAGCTCTTACTTCTAACCTTTTCCCTACCTTAGGTTTTGGAAACCTATTATTAGCGGATTTGTTTAACATTTATGGTCGCACGGTTCTTTCAAGCAGCTTTATACCAAGGCTGTGACGTCATGCTGACTCAATGCCATACTACACTTCCATAGGTTAAATCCTGTTAACCGTGACCGGAAGTGTGCGTCATTGCAAAAAGTGCGGTTATCAAGTTACCCCACACTTTTGGCTATAACCCATATTTTTGACAACTCCGGATCACGCGACCAGGAACGAACACACTAACAACCAAATGCAGCGTGCAAAAACGTAACACAATAAAAACGTACAAAAGGAATTACTTAACTTTGCAGAATGTTCTGAATAATATCCTATCCCTGCTTACTCTCACATCTCTGGCCCATAGCTAAGTTTATTTCCTCCGTCTAACTCCCCCCCCCCTCTTCCCTTTTCCACAAACTGAAATGGAATGACCTTCGTTCATACCGATACACGATACACCTATATTACCGTTTGTTTTGAAACAGTTCTCAAACTAGAAACGCACAAAAAGAGTTACTTACCTTGCCAGAATGTCCCGGCTAAGTCTAGAATACACCAATACCCGATATCCACCTGAAATTGAATCCAAATGGATTGAACACCTCCCAGCATTCCTTCGGAAACTCGAGCCTCCATTCAAATGACGCGTCTGTCCAACTCCCATCCACCCCCTCCCTCCACAAACTTGAGCTAACTTCCCAAAGGACTCGTCCGCCTTCCCCCCCCCCCAAAAAAAACTAAAATGGGATGACCTTCATTCATATCGACATAGTGTACTGATTACCATATTTCTTGAAGCAATTTTAACAAACACAAAAATTAAATACGAGTTACCTTTACGTCCCAACCGTGGTATAAATTACTCATTGATGACAAACGAGCGGTTATCTATTTTTAACCCACGGCTGCGATGATTGTCCTTGCTCAAATATGCAAATATGTCTCGTGCTCCGCACTCGAGAATTTGCATACTCTTGCCATGCCAATCATCGCAGCCGTGGGTTAAAAATTGATAACTGCTCGTTTCTCACCAATAACTATTACTTAATTTTTGCTAAAATGTGTACCACTGATAGCCATGTATGGTAGTAACTAATACAATTTTGCCTTATTCACTCTATCTTGCTTTCTTCGCGAGGCATTACAACACGCAATTCCAGCTGAAAATACAATCTGGGAGTTGTTTAGTCTCCCCCCAAGAAAAAAGTCAATGCGCATCAAAACAAGGCGATGCATCATTGAGCAGTCCTATAACTTTCGGTGCAGGAAAGGAGAAAATAGCAGCAGGGTCATGGAAGATTTACAGGAAACAAACAATATATGATCACGTAGAAAAAATGATCACATAGAAAAAGGGAAAGAAATGTCTGTAATAGTTTTTAGACAGCTATGGCCTGTAGTCGAAAAAGTATAGTTACGACTTCAACA
Organism: Lithobius niger; assembly: GCA_023313725.1. Taxonomy (NCBI): domain Eukaryota; kingdom Metazoa; phylum Arthropoda; class Chilopoda; order Lithobiomorpha; family Lithobiidae; genus Lithobius; species Lithobius niger. The sequence continues at coordinate 23,414 of JAHWFP010144008.1, read as the reverse complement.
GTTAACTTAATTTGCACGCAAAACCCAAAGTGATATAAAAGAAGCCGCTGAGTTCCAAAACGGTCAGCCTTTGAAAGAAATGATTTCGTTATACAAGGGTTAGGAAAACCCTATTAACCAACAAATCTGGTGCATTACCCTATTCTTTAATTTTTGTCAGCCTAAAGTTATTACAGTCTCTTCAAATATGACGGATTACATAAATCTAAATGTTGGATTGTGCAGTCGTAAGTGCAAAATGTTTCGGCACTGAATGAATGCATCTATACGAAGAAAATAAAGAAAAGAGCAATGTGCCAGGTTTGCTAGTTAATAGGTATAGCCTTGGAAACGTCTTCCTGGTTGAGTGATATTACTACTTTCAAAGGCCCGATCCTTTTTGGAACTTGACAGCTTCTTTTATGCCCATATGGGTCTTGCCAGGGTGGATATCACAACTTTCTTAGAACTCAGATCGCAACATTACAGCTACCTTCACCTACACTACCCAGAAGAGACTTCTGGGTGGCTATCACACTTTCATAGGATTTTTTCAAGTGAATATATATGCATTAAATTTGTTAACGTGATGAAGAAGATAGATCGGAAGAAGAGACTTCTGGGTGGCTATCACACTATCATAGGATTTTTTCAAGGTAATATATATATATATGCATTAAATTTGTTAACGTGATGAAGAAGATAGATCAGAAGAAGAGACTTCTCCAAGGTGGCTATCAGAAATTTCACTTTAAACTGACAGACTGAAAATACCAGGTTCCACGGTTTTCTTGTAACATTTCCAATTTAAATTAAACATGGATGAGCTTATAGAGTCGTTAGGAGGCCGTTTTCATGTAAGAGTTTGGTTGATCTTGTCATGTCCGTTTAGGGTCATCACGTTTTTAACTCCTAAAGGTGAACGTTGTAGACCACTGATGTAACTTTTGAAAGATGTAGGGAGCTACTAAACAGTGCCAACCGAAAAGATAGAACAAAAGTCAGTAAAATAACAACAAAGGCTAACGTGTCAGGCAGGGCAG
>JAHWFP010144008.1:0-22382 GCA_023313725.1 Lithobius niger | reverse complement strand
GACGCTCGAGTAAAAAGTGAGAAACGTGATGACCATGAAAAGACGTATTAATATAACTCAAATTCTCACGCAAAGTCTCATGCAAACAGTTCATAACAATTATATAAACTAATGCATGTTTTAATTAGATTGGAGATGTTACATGGTAACGTTGGTCCCTGGTCCTTTCAGTCTGTCAGATGAAGGTTAGGTAAGATTTGAAAAGTTCTTTGAAATTTGTGATAGCCACCCAGATGAAGTATTGTCTGTTCATCTATCTTCTTCACCACGTTAACAAAAGTGAATGCATTATAAATATGCATGTCTTATATATATATATATATATTTATATACTTCATATATACACATATTTACATATAATGTGATGTAGAAGATGCATTAGCAAAAGAGGCTTCTTCTGGGTGGCCATCGCAACTTTTATCTAACCTTCATCTATTACAAAGTTCTATTTGTTTTCATGGTGAGAATAAACATGGGGTTCGTGATCCTTGCTAGCCTGTGTCCAAAATTAACTAAACTGAGTTTTTAGCCCAATGTCACTTTTTAAACTCTACTTGCAATAAACGACACCAGTCTATTAATGATCCTGGAATGGAATGGAATATGTTTATTGGGGCTGTGACCCAGAGTCATGCGCCCACTCTAAACCTAGATACAAAACCTAAGACCAGAAAACACAGAGAACAAGATATGCCAAAATGCAACAATGCAACAATGCATTGTGACAATTAAGTACTGAAACGTAAGCGCATAACACAAAAGCATATTATAATCTACTGTTGGATAACAAACAATCAGTACAACAATATTTTTCCACTTACGTAATATTTCAGGGACACTGGCTTCTAGCCACAATCGCAACTCTTTACCACTCTTTTCCACTCTTTTCCACTCTTTACCTGCATGCCAAACATCAGGTTCGGCAACTTTCCAGAGCAAGCTACGCAGGTGTGTTTACACCCAATGCGAATTAACCAGTTTCGATATTGGGAATACCACAATTTTCTTACGACGTAGATCACACGAAACATCTGCATGCCTTCATCAACATTTTCATTGTGGGGTTGTTGATATAAACCCCTTCTTGAATTTGCGCCACTTTTCGAAGACACACAACAGGCGCACTAACAGGCACGTATAGTGTCTGAAAGGTGAGTCTTCACTTCACTTCTGTATTTTGCAGGGTGAAGTATTCTCCCTATATCATTCTCTGTTTTGTGCAGAAATGTTGACGTTCATTTTTACTTTGAAATTTAAAAAAAAAAATGTGCTTTGGCATTTCATTTTGTGTCTGCGTGCAAGATGCTTGTATAGCTTACGTTTTTCACTTGAGAACGGGATGCTAGAATCCCTGAAACGTAGTGTTCTTTTTTTGTGTGTACTTGATGGGGGTTGACCCACAGAATTTCAACATTATGGAAGTTTGGTCTGCCTTTTACATTCATGCTGTAAGTAGTAATACAATATGAATACTTCCCCCCCCCTCCTCCCTCTTTTGAAGATTGCGAGAGTGTCCTTACATTGAATATGACAAAAAAATCATATGTGACGTAATGCGGGTGATGTATTTGATGACGTAATGCTCGATAAACAGAATACGATTGAAAGGTATTTTGCCGACGCGTGTCGTTCCAATGCTAACGTGTTTTACTGAGATCACTCTTACACCAGGATTATGAAACAAGTCGTACGTAACAGCGTCAACTTGCTCTCCTTATTTCCTCAAGTCAAACTAAACTTGAAACATATTTAGGAAAATCACGTCACGGGAGCCATGAATTTTGGGGAGTTTAAACGTACGTGCAGAACGTGTTGGAAACGGCCATTCAGCTTTTTAATGATCGATAAAATGTGGCCATTAGCAAACGGACGTTACAAACGATGTTTAAAACACATGCTGAAAAAAGAGCGAGTGAATATCATGGAGGATAAGCAAAAACTAGTCAATATACGTAAGAAATCGGCAAAAAAGTTCATGAAGCAAACGATTGGAAACGAGACTGGCGAAGAAGCTTTACGTCTGGTTTTCGAGGCTCTGACTGAGCCCTTGAAAATGATGAACTTCCCACTTTCGAAGTTCATAAGAAAAAAGCAACATGACATTAAAGCATGCATGAAAAAAAGAACACCAACTCGAAATGGAGTATTCTGATAATGATTAGGTTTGGGCTTCAAAGAATGATTGGAAAGGTTTGGGCTTCAATTACCCGAGTCATCCAATGCAGTGTCGTCATCACTTCTCAGGGTGGAAGAGTCACCCATTTACGTTGAAGCTCCACCAGTGACTCCCAGATTAGTAGACGCCGGAACAAGCAAAGGATACAAGTACTCACCATCACTCTTTGCACATTGTGCCTCACACCGAATTTCAGTACCACCTTTCAGTACCTCCTCCCGAAACACAATGAACCCTCGACAGTCTGTTGCCAAACGATACAATTGGAGCAACGGCCACCTTTTTTTTTAAGAGCATACTTTAATCAGTCGAAAGATGCAGATCCAGTGTTTGGGCTGCACTACAACTTAGAAAATAGTCAAACGGAAATTAAGGATAAGACCGTAAAAATACACGAGAACGACATTGTAGTAACCGGAAAGCAGTATAATGGTCGCAGGCAGTTATGGAGTCTGTTCTTGTCATAAAAATAATTGCAAGATAGCACCTATTCCCTGGATATGTTGGCATCGTATGGCAGCATCCTCAAAGACACCGACACCATTTACCAAAACAACGCTCCTCTGATGAACAAACTGAAAAATAACCCATCGGAAAAATACTTCAAAATTATCAAACCCATCTTGGGAAAAATTAAAACCTCAAAACGGGAAAGGTGTGGCTAAAAAAGGTTTGACCGATACCGTTGGAATACGTATGGTATGATTATGCAGAACAGTAGGTGTGCAGATTAAGGGCACTCTATTCCTCTAAACTACATCATGGTGATAACCATCAAAACGCAATTGTAGATTTTCTTTCTGAATTGGAAGAACTAAACGTTATAACGTCTATAGACAAAAGTTTACAATCCATCATAATATGTACCGAGCGTAATAAATAAAAGGACACATAGGCTTGAGAGCATCATAAAATGGCGAGATAGAATTTTCCAAGATGATTCGTCAATGTGCTAAGCCTCAATGAACTGTGGGAGCCGGATTTGGTCGATATGACAGCATTTTTCCATCATAACAAGGGTAACGAGTTCCTGCTTACAGTCTTCAATGTCATGTCAAAGTACACTTGACCCGTGCCGAACTAGTCAAAGTTGGGGCCAAACATTACGGCTGTTTTCACCTCGATTTCGAGAAACAATTCATTGCCTAACCATCTAGAGGTCTACAATATCAAGGAAAAAAATTTTGCAGTGTTTACTTCTACAAATTGATAAAGTAGCATAAAATAAAAATCTATTCTACATGCTCGAGTATGAACACGGCCGTGGCTTAACGTTTTAACAGATCATTGAAGAAGTGAAGCTCTTTAAAGTCATCACCAACGATGAACATGATTTTTGCCACGCTGGTAATAGAAGCCAACGAAAGTATCAAAGTATACATTTAAGGATCTCATCCATGCAACAATGATAAAGGGAAAATTTGCTAAAGGGTATGAACAGGCATAGACCAACAAACTCTTTATGATTAAAAAAGTGTTAAAAATGAAACCAGTTGCTAACATACTAAAGGCACAAATGGCAGTCTGGTATGAGGGGCTCTCTATGAATGTAGACTACAAAACACCTAAGCTCCCGATTTATTCTTGGTTGACAAAGTTATAAAAAGGATGAAGACGAAAGTTGGCTGGTAGAGATGAAAGTTTATAACGAGGCATATAATAGCTGGGTGGATGAGGTAACTAGTTTTATTACAAGAAAATACTTTTTTTAATCTTCCAAGATGATACCACCGTATGGTGCAGAATACAAGTGATGTCATCCAAGATGGCCCCACCCATGTGGAGTCAGCCATTTTGGATCACATGACTGGAAGTGACATCACAAGGTCACGTGGCTGGTAGTGGCGCCGTCCAAGGTCAGGAAACACGAAGTGACATTATCCAAGGTCAAGAGACAGGAAGTGACGTCATCAAGGTCACGTGACCGAAGGTGACGTCACATATGTAGCCTTTTTCTCATTGGCGGGACAAGTGGGAAAGCAGAGTTCGTATTCGCTGTGCCAAGGTTTGTACGATGCCAATGACTTCAGGGCCCTCATGCAATCACTATAGATGATAAAATGCGTGCCCTGAAGGTCAAGGATCCATTCAACAGCTAGATCGAGTGCCAAAACACACAGAATAGGCTGATGGAACTGGCTGTAGATTGCAGTAGGTTTAAGGTCAGGTGGTGATACTATGCATCTATTAATAATGAGCTGATGTACTTTCGTATTTTTACAAATCTAGGGCAGTCACTTTGAATTTCAATAACGAGGTGGAAGGATTCATTACGCAAACAGGGGGTGTCCTAGTGCCAACATTCGAAACTTACACTGGTACTCTTGACATGTTTAATTTTTTCACATAGAAACTGAATGCAGCATTTTTCTTTTTTTCGGAATTCGAAACACATGTTTTTTTGAGTGCTACGGCCGACGGAAAATGACGTCATTGGTCATATGACGGAAACCGAGAGTCGGCCATGATGCCTGCATGGTCACACCGGAAGTGACGTCATCGTGCACAGACCAAAAAGGACGTGTTGTCATTATGCGCTGGACAGAGGAACTTTTTTGGATCTGCGCAGCTATGTAAGTGTGGCAGGCTTACCACTTGTGATGTTCTCCTACTACTAATAAAGATTCCAAAATCAAAATCCAGTACCCCCAACCACCTCTTTCTGAAAGATGCAAAACACACAAAAAAAAGAAGCAAAGAATAATACGTTGACAGTTGTTCCCGACGAGACACGTGAAGCTCCTGAAAAAAACCTAATCATATCTATGTGGTAAAATTGCATCCGTACCAAGTTTTACTTATAAATAGAAAACAAGGAACTCTTGTTGTAGTTCACTGCATGACTTTGCAATGAAATTTCTCTCATTTAAAAGGACTTAACACCTTTCAAACTGGCCTTTCTGACTATTGGAATGTCACCTTCACCTTCCCATACACCACTCGCCACACTATTTGCCTCGGTATCTGATACAGACGTACTATTTATATTAAAACGTGCTACCCCATCCTGAGCATGTTCCAACGAGGGAAAATTAATAGTATTAAAGGTCACATCCTCGCCTTCTGACCTCACTGTCAGGCACATCCACACACTCCATTTACTTCGACATTCCCCAGAGTTAACCATATCCAGAGACATACCTCCTGTGGGCTGGGGTTAGAATAAGCCCACCGTCTCCCTGCGTGTCGTACAAGGTGACTAAAAGGGAACCCAAGATCACGGTTTGCTAGTGTACCCAGGGTCTGCATGGCAGAGGATTTTCGATCCGTCTAACACTAGCGGTCCCAACACAATGGTTTGCAAGTGCGCCTATGGTGTTTGTAGCGGACGGGTTTAACACCCGTCGCAAGCACTAGTCAGAAAGAGGTGAAGGTAAATCCAGACAAACCGGGCCCGGCATGACTGCTTAGAGGATGTTTGGCGGTTTGAGTCCCCTTTTGGGTTTGATTCCAATTTGCCCATTCTGGCCACTGGGCTTTTGATCCGCATCCCCCAGCATGTTGGCTGTAAGCTGCAACCCTGTAATCAATGGAGGCGGAGATCCTGGCTTTCGTGGTTTGGCTCCTTATTCAAGAGGACGGGTGGCCTGGGCGAGCCAAACCACCTGGGGTCATCGGATATGACCTTTCGGGTCCTGGCGCTTGGGGAGGTGGCTTGTGCTGTATCCATCTGCATCACAGATCCAAATTGTATGGGTTATCGAGGGAGGTGGTGTGTACGGCTTCCGTGATGGCCTCGCCTCTCGACATGCTTAGGCTGCCACCTCACCGAGAGAGACGGCAATGTTAGCTTCCTGGTGCAAAGCCGTGGATATGCAACTTCCGGTACTTCATCACCCGAGTGCCACCTAGGGTTTTCATTTATGCGCACTGCCACTACTTTTTTTTTGCTTTGAATAGCAACTATTTCCCCCCTCCCCCGCCCCTTCACCCCCAAATTTTTTCCCCTCAAACAATTACGTCCCCTCCTCGCTGCACTAGCAAGCGCTAGAGGAGGGAACAATGATGGTTGGGTCTGGTGCCCAGTTACCAGACTTTAGTAAGAGTCGGGACCAAGTCTGAAGTACCTGGCTGTGTACTTAAGTAACGGGCGAGAGCCGAGATGTTAAGCAACCCTGTCCATTCGCTGTGCGTAAATCCCTGAAAAAGATCTGTGGTTCTGAACTGAAGAGTGTCTCTCGGCTCCATGCTGGGGGATACCTTGTGAAGGTAGCAGACGATGCTCAGGCGAAGAGGCTTTTGAAAGCGAGTGCACTGGGGTCATGCCCAGTGCATGTTGAGCCGCACCATACCTTAAACAGCAGCAAGGGGGTCGTGACGTGCTTTGATTTGAGAGAGGTCTCAGTGATGATGTCATCCTATACGAACTCGAGTCACAAGGTGTTACGGCTGTGAGGCATTTGACACAGAAAGGCGAAAATGGTGCCCACCCAGCCAAGTGACACCTTTTTCCTGACCTTTGATATGCCAGTTGCACCGCAGCACATTACTGCCGGTTACCTGCGGTTGAAGCTTAGGTGTTATGTACCAAATCCGATGTGTGTTTCCGCTGTTAACGCTTCGAGCATAGCAGTGGCTCGTGTAAAAGCAAGCCTACCTGTGTTAGCTGGGCTCAGGCAGCCTATGAAGGCACTGGTGTGCTGGCCCAGAGCAGTGTCTCAACTGTCGTTGTCAGCACCAGGTCTCTTTACGGGACTGCCATGTTTATGTAGAAGAACATCAAGCAGGAACTTGACGGGCTTTCCTACTCGGAGGACCTAAAGAAAGCCAAACTATCGGCACCGGCAATGACGCGTTCTTTTGTGCAGGTTTGCAGTGCGCCAATGCCTGGCCCAGTTAGTGAGTCTGCTGATATGGCAGATTTACGCGCTGAGCTCAGGTCTTTGACGAGGGCAATAGGCAAGCTTATTACTTTGTTGACCCAGCAACATCCATATTTGCAGAGTCTTTTGGGTCCTATGGACCAAGTTGCTGCCTTGCCGTCTACACCTGCCCAGCCTGCGAATGCTTCTACTCCTGCTACTGTTCCTGCTGCTGTAACTGTTCCCAGGCAGGTTAAAGCTTCAGTTAACCCTCCTCCCGGCTAGAGCCCACCACACAAAACGTCAAAGAAAAAGGTTTTTGCTGGTCCAGCCTCAACACCACCCGTGAGTCGCCACCAGGAGAGAAGGTGAAAGGGTCGTTGAACGACCATCTTGCTGAGGGGTCCATTGCGTCCCCTCCACAACTTGATACTCCTTTGCCCATGGAGCAAGGAGAGGTTTCTTGTTCTAATTCTCCTGTGCTTTTTTGTCCTGCCGAGGACAACTTCGTTCCTGACCTCACTCCAACTTTGATTCGGGTGAGGATTCAGATGTTTTCGTGTGGCCCAGTGGAGGAGTTGAGGAGAAGGATTCAGTCTTAAGCCAGCCCTAATGCCTGCGTATACCATCGTTTAGTGGAACTGCCAGGGTTATCGGACCCATGCAGAAGAGCATTTGCGACCTCTGTGCTGCTGCCTACAGGAGACTTACTTCAAGTTGTCGGATAATCCAGTTGTTAGGGGTTACTCTGTCTACCGTCTGGATGCCGACTCTCTGCCATGTGGAGTCGTGGACATGGTGGGGTTGCGGTGCTAGTTCACCACTCTCAGTCACATGCCAGTTTGCCTCTGTACACTAGGTTTCAGGCGGTAGCAGTTAGTGTTTCTTTCCGAACGGATGTTACGGTCTGTTCGCTTTATTTGCCGCCGGATGAGGTCTTTGGGGTTGGTGACCTGGAAGACCTGCTCCGTCAGCTTCCTGCTCCTTTCCTCTTCCAGTGGGGAGGACCTAACACTGATAACATGGGGCGGATCCTTGAGGAGTGGATGCAGAAGGGGTCCATCTGCATCCTGAACGATGGAACCATGACACACTGTAACCTGGCCACAGGCAATTGGTTAGCGGTGGACTTGGTATTTTGCTTGCTAGCCATCCCTGTTCACTTCACTTGGGCTGTCACTGCCGATCTGCATGGGAGCGATCACTTCCCCATTGTGTTGCCTACAACACAAGGGGATTCTGTGGCTTCGAGGCCAGCCCGGTGAACGCTTAAATGACCTGAATAGTCAGCATTTGCTATGGCTGCTGTGTTTCAGCGTGTGGTAGAGAACTTTTCTGATGCAGTTGATCTTTCAACTCATTTCACTGATGTGTTCTTTGCTGCTGCTCATGCTACTCTTGTGTGCTCGTCCACGCAGCCCAGACAGGTACCTGTATGTACTGTGACCCCAACTACTGAAAACTTTATGGCCTTTAAACGCTGCTGTGCCCGTGCCCGGTAGGTCATCCGTATGCTTAGGCGTACTTCGTGGTCGGCTTATGTTTCGTCAATCACAAACTCCACACCTTCTCGGCAGATGTGGAGGAAAGTGTGCAGATCTCGAGGAGGAATGTGCCTTCCCTGGTATCGTAGCTAAGAGTGGCAGATGCCATGGTCTTTTCTGTGGGGGATATCGCTAATTGTCTTGCATCAGCATTTGCGCAGGTCTCGAGTGATAACCCTTGTGATCCTTGTTTCCTTAGAATTAAGGGTAGGGAAGGGGCTTACTTTCTCGACTTTCGTTCCGACGGGCTAGAGGAGTACAATTTATCGTTTACCAGGCAGTAATTTGTTTCAGCTTTGTCCAGGTCGCATGACTCCGCCCCAGATCCTGATGATGTTCACTATGAATAGTTGAAACATCTGCCTCTTGCCTCCCAGCAGTTCTTGCTGGAGATGTTCAACTGTGTGTGGGCAGAAAGCTGTATTCTGGCTGCATGGAGAACAGTAGTGATTATCGCCCAATCACTCTGATTAGCTGTGTCTGTAAACTTATGGAACGGATAGTCAGTGAGAGGTTAGTCTGGGTGCTGGAATCTCGGGGATTCTTATCTGCATCCCAGTGTGGCTTTCAACGATTTTGGTCAACCATCGATCATCTAGTTGCCCTTGAATGAGATGTGAGGGAGGCTTTTCGCCTGTGTCAACATCTGGTTCAAGTTTTCTTTGCTTGGAGACAGCTTATGATACGACCTGGCGTTATGGAATTCTCAGTAATCTCTATAACTGTGGCTTGTAGAGACGGATGCCACTGTTTCTTTCAGCTTACCTCTCATACCGTTCTTTTCATGTCCGTGTCGGGACGACTCTTTCCCGCCTGTATGTTTTAGAGAATGGTGTGCCTCAAGGAGGTGTTCTTAGTGTGTCATCCTGTTTGCTATTAGGATCAACCCCATTGCTCAGCAAGCTGCTGTTCCCCAGTCATTATTTGTTGATGACTTCGGCCTGCGCTTTCGGGCGGCTCGTATGCAGACCTACGAGCAGCAGCTACAGCTTGCAATTAAAAAAGTCCAGGGTTGGGCCATCACTAATGGTTTCCGGTTTTCTCTGGACAAAACTGTGTGTCTGCACTTTTGCTGCCAACGAACACTGCACCCACATCCTTGCCTGTAATTGGGACAGACAGAAATTCCTGTTGTCCCACAGGCACGTTTCCTGGGTTTGGTGTCCGATTCCAGGTTGTCTTGGCTTCCACACTTGCACCAACTTAAAGACTAGTTTTGCAGGCGCTTAACATCTTACGGGTTCTGTCGGACACTTCATGGGGTACCGATGACACTGCTGTGTTGCACCTCTACCGAGCCCTTGTCTGCAGCAACCTTGATTATGCATGTATGGTCTATGGTTCAGCAGTGACTCGACACTCCAGATGTTGGACACTGTGCATCACAGTGTTCTGCGACCGGCGACTGGGGCATTTCGGACATATCCCGTGGTCAGCCTCTATGCTGAAGCTGGAGCCACCTTTGGTCATTCGTCAGCAACAGCTAGCCATTCAGTATGCTGTGCGTTTGCGTGCTGTGCAATCCAGTTCTGCTTGGTCCATGGTTTTTGGACCAGACTTGCTAGTCGGTAGACGCGGGGTGGTTAAGGGTGATTTCCGTAATAGGCTCCAGCAGTTCTGTCAGGAGATAACCTTTGAAATGCCCTGCATCTCGCTCTGGCGTCCTTCCCGAAAGGTTCCACTCTACCAGCAAGGTACTTGCAGGAGTTCCGGCTGCTGTGTTCGCAGTATGCTGGTTATCAGCAGCTGTTCACTGATGGGCCGAAGTCATACATTGGCGTGGCGTGTGCGTGTGTGTGTAAGGGAGTAACTGTTTTCCATCGCCTTTCACCAAACTATTCTGTGTTTTCTGCGGAGATTCTGGCTCTTGGTCTGGCTGTGGAATGGATCCTTGACCTTCTGGGCACGCATTTCATCATCTTTAGTGATTCCATGAGTGCCCTGGAGTCCTTGACGAAATACCACCCTCGGTACCCTTTGACACAACGTGTCCAAGCTCTACTTTCCCGCTTGCCTGTCTAGCATAAAACTCTGCTTTTCTTCTGGATCCTGGGCCAAGTTGGGATTGGTGGGAATGAGCATGCTGATTCTGCAACGAAAGGCCTTTTGTCGTCTCTCGAAAGGCTTCTCATTTCTCAGCCTTGTTTCCTCAGACGCCTTTCCAACTATCCGTCAGAGGTTGCACGCTTTTTGGCAATTAACCTTGTGGGACAGATAGTACGGCAATAAGTTGTGGGCTATTAAAGGTGCTGTCGAGGAATGGCACCCAGCGTGTAATCGCAGTCTCTGTGAAGAGGTGATGTTAGCTCGTTTGCGCATTGGTCACACACGTCTTACTCACTGTATCCTTTTGAGGGGGGTTGACCCTCCTGAACGTCATTGGTGTCGACGGCCACTTACTGTCCGGCCCTTCCTTGTTGATTGTCGCCATCTTATGGTGATCGTCGTCGTTTCCATCTTCCACAGGGCATAGCACGTCAATTGGGCGATAAGTCTGTCCTCCTGTCCGGTATTTTTCAATTTTTGCAGAAGGTACAGATCAATGACGTGATCTAGATTAGGGGTTTGTTGTTAATATCTCTGTAATGTGTGGTGCAGTAGCAACCCGGACCACTGCACTGTGACTGAGGTTGGCGCTAATGACCTAGCTGTTGACGCGCTATTAAGCTTCATCCCTCCCCCTCCATAGACGTCCTTTGTCCCATAGTTTCTGCAACTTCCACCACCAAAACAAATGACTCTGCCGACATCACCAGTTCCACTTAATTAACAGATCCCATCGACACTAGTGGATCAACAGTATTGTCTGTAACACTACAGGCTCCACAGCCACGACAGGCTTCAAAGGCTCCAAAGGCACCAGGGGATCCATAGACAGTGTTCTACATCGTCTACTTTACATTCATCACCCTTTTTTCAAGATTTTCTAGATTTTCCAGATTTTCAAGCATTTTCCTGGCAAGGAATTTCATTATTTACGTTCCAGAACTTTTCTAGGATTTCAAAGACTCGCACGAACCTTGTTATAAGCACACTAAGACGATTAGTTTTTAAACCTTTTCCAGAGATGTTGTTTAGCCAAGTACAATGCACCAATCATTAGATGATCTATCGTGTACAGAAGTACAAATGGTAAAATAATTTGAATACAGCAGTAAGGTTTCACTTGGACCAAACGGTACAGCAACACTGCAGTATCTGAAACGTCACAGGAAAGTTTATTTGTGTTTCTTTGCTGTTTTGACTTCGGGTAGTTAAACCTTACCTTAAGCATCAAACAAGTTCATTTTTGTTTTCTAATGTTAGTAAGTCTTGCTACTAATTTTGTTACCTAGTCCATTGTGAACACACTATTTCTTTTATTCAAATAAATGTACTGCTTAAGCTGCAGAGTATAAGTGAGCAAGAGCAGAACACCAGAAACCACACGTTACTTATAAACACACTTCATGCTGGATTTCTTGTTTCACTTATTTTAAGAAGTTTTATTTACGTCCTCTGTATGTGTTATCGTTTTTGTGTATTAATTCAATTAGGCCCCATTCTTCCACTGGCTTCTCCCAACTTCGCTCTCCCCTACTCCTTTCCCCTTGGCAAAATCAGATCATTATCAAACATCAAGAGAAACTACCGCTATCCGGCTGAAAAAAAAGTAATCATAGCTGTCAGTCTACATCAGTGCACATCTCAACCATGCACTGAACGCATTAGTAAGTCTAACTCAACGATTTATTATCACAGTTAACGACCAATTTAGTGCAGCTTGAATGTAAGTTTGTTAGACTACACCAGCCCCTATATCGTCCTAAGAAATGTTCGAGTTTTACCATAATTTGACTGAACGATTGCTAAGGAGTGCACCGGGTGCACCGGCTAATACATGCACTACTACTTGATTTTTGCTGTTTTAAATGTTACAAATACAAACGTAGAAATATTCTTGACACGCTTTACTGTTGTCAATATATTTTGTTTATATAAATTAGTATTTAGTGATTTTCCTTTTTCGTATCTTTGCATAACTTTATCTAGAGACACGCTAGTGTGTCGCTGCCAAGTAATAGTGGATCGTCCAATTGTAGACATCCGATTGTTAAAAAATGATTGTTGATGTAAGCTGAGGGCTGTTGTTCGGTTTGTGCGAGCGACGGGTGTCAGGCTTTAGAAGTGTCAGGCAGAGCCCAATACCCATTTTTGTTCTGTTCTACTAATCCGATAATGCAATAGTGTATTTGTGTAGTTCTGTGTGTAGTTGTATTTATATGATTGTGAATCAAATCAATCAATCAATCTACGAGTGCAAGCCACGGAATTTGGTGGCGTCTTGCCGCCTCCTCCCTCCTCTTCCCCATTCTAGCATTAGCATGTATATTAATAGCAGGATGACTGTGTGGTGTATATACATTGTAGGGCAAGGCGTGAATACGGGGTTGTGCACAGTGGAGCGAACTCAGTTCTTGGTAGCGTGACACTTAATACGCAGTAAGTGTGCGACAGACTTATTTTCGGTCTGAACTGGTGAGTGTTGTGAGTGAGCACTGTAGTTCTCTGGAGTTGTGTTCATCTTTGTTGTATTGTAAATTTGTAGCGGGCGTACGGCTTAGGGCCAGAGCTCAATAAACAAATTCTGAATTCTGAATTTGATGAAAAAAAGGCGGCCGCAATAGAAGACTGTCTTTTATTAACTGAAACCAAAATTATTCGTGATTTGAATCAGGTGTTTTGGGTCCACTAACAAAGAAAACCTCAACACGAAAATGTGGGAACGTGTTCTTTATGGAGAAAATGTGCCCTCAATAACGTTGAGTGTTACTAGTAACTAGTAACTAGCTAATCACCAGGCTCCCATGTTAATTCTCATAGGGTATAAAGACACCTCTGCAGCTCATTAGGGAAAGTTCCCAGATCTAAATCTCGGCAGACAGTTAAAGCATCATATAGGGAAGTGCCTTTTTCTAAAATGGGAGTTGCAGCTAGAAGCACGTGACCCTGAGGTGGCTCGTAAGTGTAAAATTATTGTTGTAACCATTGTTTATATTGTCATCCAACAGTAGATTATAACATGCTTAAGTGTTACACGCTTATGGTTTCAGTACTTAATTGTCAGAACGCGCTGTTTTTGCAAATAAGGTGGTTCACTAAGAGACAGCATATATATGATTGAAGTCCTCTTTCCAACATAACTAAAACTATTAATTTCTTCGTTCGTATTCAATATATTTCTACGAAACTTGGCCAGATAGTAGATAGGTATAGAAGGTATATTTATACCAACTTTTATGTATTTCCGTGCAAGAGTAAACGTACGGTGCCACACGTTAATTTGAAAACTGCTCACTTGTTATTGTTGTTATTCTTGTTCTTGTTCTTGTGTGACACGGTTTCAGAAAAAAACTACTGCACCTACCTAAAATCTGAAACATGATCTAGACCAGAAATTTCCCTCGACTTTATCTTCACAGAGACCACATTTTCGATTGGTCGAGCCGTTCCGGAGTTACGGGACCCTGAACGATCATTTTGATTGTTTTACATTGTTTTAACCATTGTAATTAGGGAACAATGCCACTCAGCAAACTCCAGATGCAGATTCAGACTTTCAAAGCTGACTTGAATTGTTTCTAAAGTAGCCAGCAACAATCGACAGCATGCAAACAGCTTTGTTCCGCGACGCCATGGCTATAAAAAAGGTGCACGGATTACAAACAACAAAGTCAAGTGTGCCGTAAAAAAGGGGGTTATATGATTGAATTTTTACTTGTTAAAATATACACGAATGAAAATTGATTAAAAAAAAAGGGTTAAAGGGTTTAACGAGCGTTAACCACTCCTGGTCATCTGCCCGAAGCCCTAAGGCCCCATGTCTGCAACAGCCAGATTCCCAGGTGGTCACCCACCCAAGTATCAATCCAATTGAAAATTGATGATTTTTAATTGAAATAATCAAATGTACAATTGAAAAAATTGCGTCTGTTTTGGTGCTGTTGTGCTTAACCAATCACATATTTAAAACGTAAAGCACAACAGCATCTAAACACATGCAATTTTTTCAATTGTACATTTGATTATTTCAATTATAAATCATCAATTTTTATCCTTGTAAATTTTAACAATCCAAAATTCAACCATATAACCCCCTTTTTTACGGCACTTTTGACGTTTTTGTTTGTAATCTTTTTCTTTTATTGCAAAGGTTTGGTCTTTTTTTTTTACGATACACGAATCCAAACTGAATTATCTGCCCCACGATGATAAAAGGGGCAATTTTGCTGAAAAGAAGATTAGGAAACAAAATGCACATCGTCAGCACAGGTGGGAACGTGTTCTTTATGGAGAAAAAGTGTCCTTAATAACGTGACGCGGACGTTTTATTTTATGCAGACAGCTGGTAAGTTGATTAGTTTTAGTAATCTTCGCCTGCAACAGAATATTAGAACTGTATGAACATTTATCAATCCGTGAGTTTGTAGTGTGTGTTCATGATTGAATGATTAATGTTAACCTCGGGAGGGCCAAGTGAAGGGGGATGCACTGATTGACTGAGCGAAGCGAACAAAAATCAGCGTTTGTTAGCCAGTGCGCTCAAAAATCGGGTTAAATAAACTTAAACACGTGAAACATGGGTATACAATAAGCCAAACCGTGTCCATTTGGCTGGTGTAACGGCTAATTGGGCAATGGCAAACTTAAAAATTATGAATTAAAAAAATTATAGACACTCTAGACAAAAAAGGTAGACGTGACTATTAGACAGTGGAATTCTTTGTATTCATATGCCTATAAAAGTTGTGATATCCACCCTAAACCAAAACTGGTATAAGAGCAGCCGCCAAGTTTCTAAAAAGGGTTGGTCTTTCAAAGCAGTGATATCATTCAACCAGGGAAAGGCGGCCGAGGTTAATCCTATTAGCCAAGTTAATCGCACGGAATAATACTTTGGACGTTAAATGAAAACTAGAAGATTTCTACCGCTAGTTCATTAACTATTCAAACTATTACTTTCAAACTTTCAAACTAATACTTTCAAACTATTAGTAGGTGCGATTAACTTGGCTAATAGGATGAACCTTGGCGGCCTTTCCCTAAGTTGAATGATATCACTGCTTTGAAAGGCCGACCCTTTTTGGAAACTTGGTGGCTGCTCTTATACTAGTTTTGGTTTTGGATGGATTAAATTTAACAGCTAAATGGGTATTCTGTGGTCTTGGATTTGAAATATTCCAAAAGACTTATCGCCCGAGGTAGCACCTATCTCATTCTTAAATGATGGCTAAACAAATTGCTAGCCATAATTCCATTGACAACACTACTGGACCACACGCCACATGTGGTGCAACAATTATAGACCATCCTCTTTGCATGACAATACGACATTCCGAAGTTAACAACCAACTTCGAAAAATTCGTTTCGACAATTGTCCAAGGATGATTGTTCGTACCGTGCCTAGAACTACGAAACTAAGCTAAACGCATTGTCTTCTGATGCCTTGCTCAGATTTTATGCCTTCCTACTACTGGAGTGAAAGAGATGCATACATATATTTAACTATGCCGGCCGTTACTTCTAATGATTAAGACTAGCCAAGCTGCTCACTCCACTCGCACATTTGATATTGTTTCGCTACACTTGAGCAGAATTCTTGTTACAATGCGTATGGAGTTGACAGACATTCCCAGCAAAAATGTTCAAGCAAGGGAACGAAATGAAGTAGGTCTCTTTACATAATGCTTCAGTTCGTAAACAAAAGATAAATAAAACTAAAAATTTTCCAAAACATTTTAATGGTGAAGTAAGGTTTCATGTGAAGTAAACATAACAGCAACATATTGTTATATTGATGTGTAAAACCTGGCACATTTCTAATTTGGTTGGTATAGCTTGCAGAAAAACAATCGAACGAATTTGTTTTTGTTTCTAAGACTTCCTATATATTTTTATTTATTCTCAAGTTTCCTGTACACAAAAGCTAGTGTGCAGCCAGTCTAATGCCAGTACCTTTGACTCTAGTAAAAATACGAAGGCTACATTAGGATTCATTTGGCGTTGGGTATCATGATTTCAAACTTTGAAAAGGTGAAATAATTTGGAGGGTGTCTCTACTATTGCTAACATTTGTATTATTCGGCCATGCTGTTACTGGTCAATTTTTAGATATTGTTTTCACGTTCGAAATCTTAGTCAGTTGGATTAACTTGACGTTTGAAATTTGATTTTAAATGGCGGAATAACTTGGCGGTATCTTTACCATTGATCACTGTATATTTCAAGTCGCCCCCTCCCCCCCCCCAAGCAAATTGACGAATTGACGTCCTTTTCTGCTGCTAATCGGGTCGCAGAGGGATAACGAGTCATCCACCTATAACTAAAAAAAATATTGGGCTACAACCCCATACCGTTTCACTACATAGTTGGTGCTGCATTCTTGAGCTTGTCGAAAGTTGACAAGAATTCCTTACAGAACATTGCATCCTTTAGTCCGTAGGCCTAACAAAGCTAAAGACCTTTAGGGAGCCATCATTGACACTTATTTGGCGTCACCTCAGCTCACTTCATTCGAGAAGATCTTGTTGCAACTCTTACTCTACTAACAGAAATTCCATACCAAAATTGATGAAAAATAAAGAAGCAAATCATTGTTAGCACATTATATACATTGTTCTTAACGCTTCAGTCATTAAAAGACGATAAACAAACCAAAAGCTGATACTTATAAATCAAACCCTGTTTTTCGCTCGCTTCATATGTCAGAATATTCTGTATTCTGACGTTTCTGTTGGTTTATCTCTCTGATCACTCTATTGTTATAGTCCCACCTTCGACTGCCTATAATTTTGCGCCACCTGGTAATAAAGATTACAACTTCTTTCCATCAGGATCATGTGGGAATTGTTGTTACTAGAAGCTGACTCGCGGTTATGTTGAATATTAATTTCCAATTAAACCTTCCCACAAGAATGGACTGCAACCTGCTAGTTTCACTGCGTAATTGGTTCTGCATTGATGCGTCTGTCGCAAGTTGATAGATGTTCATCAGAACATGTCAGAACATAACATCCATGGTTCAACTAGGCTTGACAATTAAGGTAAAGGAGAGACAATTATGGACCACCAAATCAAAGCAGGAGAGACGATTATGGCGAACAATGAGTCAAAGAAAAGAGCATCTGCGTTGTTACCTGGGTGAATTTACACTTTTTTCGAGTTCAAAGGACGAAATTAGACCTGTAAAAATAGGGTAAAACTAAAAATGCTTTCTTTCCTCGTTTTATACCTTTCTCCACCTGGCAGCCACTTTACTGGGCCCCAATTGTATCTTTTTAATGGTGCAGGATTAATTTCTGATTACTTTCCTGAATAATTATTGGCGCTGATAGAGGATTCGTGATGAACTGAGGATTGATTATTTTAATGTTTAAGACTCAAAATTCCTGAAACCATTTGCCAGCTTTTATTGCGTATTGAATTTAAACCTAAAATACTGCATAATTATAAACAAATCTGGCAGTGAATAGAGACAGACCGATAGATACTAATGTTAGCAATTAATTAATATGCCACAAAGAAGACGGATCTGTGTATGTTTTGACTTCCCCGTCTTTTGGGGGCTTTTTAACCTGGGACTACGGCCAAACAGATGTGTCACGCCGAAAGTTGATAGTGTTTATTCATGCTCTTGTGGGTGGTACTGTCCTGTCAAAGAGCGGCTCATATTAATTACTGCTTCGGCCCCACAAATTAATTTCTGTTGCAGACACACATATAAGCAAACGATGAGACACTCCTTGGCTCTGCTGCACAGCACACATCACTAAAAACGACAGTAACAAATTCATATATAGCCTATATTGTGGTATTTTATCTTTATTGATCTAGTGAAGACCTACATTTATTATAATTTTATAAAGTCGTTGCTTCAATGCCGAATCACATAAATGTAGCAGGAAAGAGTGAAGAACAGACTCGTTCGTCTTCAATGAATCTGTAAATATTAAACAAATTATTAAAGAAAGAATTCTTTAAACAATGCAGAATGTTCAAAATTAAGAGAAGGACTTTAACTCGACGTAAAAAATAATAAGAACAGATAACTAACTCTGCCCAAGTGTGACTCCCTGACTTTATTACGGCTTGGCTTTGTTTTCAAATACGCGGTTTGTATGTATATGTTTATGTGCATGTTTTCAAATGGTACATGTTAGAACCAGCCTTCCGTGGTGTAAGAAACAGCAAAAGTATTATGATACTCACCCTCATAAAACCAACAAAAATTACAAACTTGTTTCTAGTAGATGTAGAACTAACTAAGGAAAATTTGTATATGTTGTACTGTTCGATTGTGTGGAGCAGTACAAGTTCGTTTTTTATGATACGCTAAATTAGCTTACCTTTTTATTTGTGCGAAAATATTTCGTGAGAATGTACAAATCGAGTGTGTAATTGTCTTAAGGTTTTTTAATGTTGTCGTTTCTTCGTTTAATGTATTTTGTGTAAATTTTTCTTCTCCTTGTAAATTATCTTATTTTTTGTTCATTGCTACAAAATAAGTTCTTGAGACAGACAATTTCCAACATGTAACTTACCTCACGTAAACTCATGTAAACTTATTATTATTATCGTTATTAACAAATGCAGAGCTAGAAAAGTAAATTCCGATTGAACCACTAAGCAATATCAAAATCAAAATACAATAGAAGATTTTTTGACACTGAAGATTTTGTTTGAAAAATTGGACAAAAATGAATGAAGAGTTATTGAAGTAAAACAAACTCATAGGAATGCAAAAAGAGATAAACATCCCTGGATTACCGGACAGAAGAAAAAATGACATCAAGAAGGAACATGATGAAATTAAAGAAGAATTAAAAACCGTGGAAAATAGGATAACAAAGTTATAATCAGAAAAAGGAGGAAGAAATGCAAATTAAGACGTAAAAATTCATCAACTGGACATTAAAACCAAGGAAAAATATCAGTACGACCAAAACCGATACTTAGAAATTAACCAGCGGCAATGGATGCCTGATTTGAAATTAATTGACTTGATTCCAAAACTTGCAGGAACTTACAATGTGACATACTTAAGAAACCATCAAATTGAAGCTGCTAATCGCATCATAAACAAAAATCCAGACAACTCAAAACGTCATACTAATCCGTTTATAATTAGATTTAAGCTAATAAATTAAAGCCAAACACACGAATTCTTAAATTATATTAGTGAGAATTTTGATGAACTCAAAATAATTTATGATAATGAAGTGAATGGTAATAAAGCATTTAAAATTTTTCACATGAACATTAGAAGTTTGTAAAAGAATTTTTGGAAAACACTGTTAATTAATTTAGAAAAAAATTCTTTGAATTGGAATCTTACTGCACTAACTGAAATGAATATCAAAAGAATTGGGAATTTTTTTTTCTAGTCGAGACCAAGACGAGGTGAGAAGTCACGAGAATTTTAAATTAAAAGACGAGACCAGGTTTTCTCAAACCCATATCATCTCATTTCGATAGCAACACTAGAAAACAGAAAGAAAATGGAAATACCGATAAAACTATTATTCAAACTTTTGAAGGAAGTAAATAAAAATCAACTAATAAATTATTTTAATGAAAATTTCCCAAAACAAGTACCTATGCTTAAAAAATCATTTGAACAAAAAAATCAATAACTGTAATACGGATAACACTAAAAAGCTATTTACAGAAAACAAAATATGTAGGCACAATCTTCATCGACCTTCAAATAACTTTTTCCACATTTGATCAAGAATTACTGCAACAAAAATGTGAATTTATAAGATTGAAGGGGAAAATTCCAAACTTAATCAAAAGTTATCTAATACACGTGAAAGCTACATCAAAGAATGGAAAGGACTAAATTAGTGAATATAGCGAAATTAAATATGGGACACCACAAGGATCTGTACTAGGGCCATGACTGTTCTTAACATAGGTAAATTATATTTAAGCTTGTGTCAGTGGAACACTAGGGATGATATTATAATGATCTCAATAAATTAAAATTATGAAGAGATGATTGGACATTTACAACGGGATTTTAATATGTTAAATGAATGACTGATAGAAAATAAGTTTCGTATATGCAAGAAAAACCACTACAACTAGAAATTACGGATCCAAAAATGAAAGATAAAGTAAAAAAAAATTCACTATTTGCAAATTATTAACTAATGAAAGAAAGGAAAAATCAATAAAACTGTGAACAAACATTCAAGGATATAGAACTAAAAAAAAACAATAATGAATAAGTATGCGAAATAATACCAAAATTGTATAATATGAAATAAATGTTATATTTCAAGAGAATAACATGCGATGCATGGATACAAAGTTTTCTGAGATATGAAATTGAAGTTTATGGTTTTGCTACAGACTTTACCATAACGATATTACAAAAAGTGCAGAACAAATTAGTAAAAGTATTGTTTGGGAAAAAAGCGAAAAAACAAAGGAATTATAACATCTCAAAAATAACATCTCAAAATTATAGATATGCGAGATTACTTGATAAAAATAAACTACATAAACACTTATCACAATAATTATTTTGAAAATAAAAGCAAATGGTTATGGATAAAACGCAGAAATATAAAATACTGGAGTGAAACATTTCTTACGTACTAAGAAACAAACATGATTACATATCAAACATTTTCAGTAAATCGGACACAAAAATGTTAAACTGTCAATGCAAAGGAATTATGGAAAAAAATAAAGACAAACTCAAATTCCTATAAAATCAAAGAAGGTAATTATATTAAACTATTATTTGAACAGGAAGTAAGTACTCACAAACTATGTAGTAAAATTATATAACATTACTATATATATGTATGTAGGTATTGCAGTGACTGCAGTTACTCTGGACTCTCCACCGTGTAAAACTGTAACAAGACGGGACCCTCCTGTTCCCAAGGTTGTTGTCAAGTAACCTTGTATATTATGTAACAATGCCACATTGTACCATGTATGCTTTGCCTTTCGGTCTCGTGCTGATGGCCGGAGGCATGGCAACATATTTGGACTGGGCACAACGGTTGCGGACGCCATTCCGGCTGCACACCATCTTTCGGTCACCATCTTTTCGACTCATCCTTTCGAAATTCATTACGAACCTTACGCCATTCCCAATTAATCCGAAGTCATGCCTCCGACAGTCTGCCGTGCCCGAAGTGCAGGCGAGCGCCCTACATCACGTCAATAAACTGAACTGCATCCAGACTCACGACTCCATCGTCATGGCTTGATTAGGTTTAAGAGGGGATTCCAGCGTTGAGGGTTGGATCCTCCACTCTGCGGGGCATACCCCAGTTCCGCCTCTGCAGTATACGAAAGAAGTGCAGTGTAATGTATTTTATTGCTGCTCATACAAGTTTTCACGAACTTCGAGTCTTGAATGCAATAAAGAATATTATTGTTGTTATTATTATAATTATTCGTCCTATACTATCCCTGCAATCCTGAGTGAGATACCACTCAATCTCAGACAAAACCTGCTGAATAAAAATATTAAGACACGTAAAAACAGGATCATTCATGGATTAACCTGAAATGTTAAATGTCTATAATAACCATACTAGTCTTTTTACAATACTAATTTAGATGTTTTGCATATATTCCATAAAGTTATTGCAATTTTAACAATACTAATTCAGATTTTTGGCATATATCTGACTATAGGAAGAATTATAATTCTATATTTTTTTAAGATAGATTATGTTATTTTGTTTGTTCAGTGCACATACTCGCTTTTGCTCGTGCATTTATTGACTGTTATACACATTCAACTGAATTAAAGACGGGAAAGCCAAAGGCTCACAAGAAATAACTAAATA